>ML279659.1:134670-160522 GCA_005239495.1 Nicotiana undulata
AAAATATAAACTAATCTAAAAAGCAAGTAAAATGATCAATGGCGACAAGGATGAAGGCATCGGGTATTACACTCAAGTAACGATCCAATGCATTTCACGATTTTACAAATATGAGTGAGTTAATGTTAATTAGCCACGGATAATAATTCTTAATTAGCTTTTCCCAAAGACTAACAAGACATCCTAATTGAATTATTCCTAACCCAATTAAGAGATTAAACACTTCCGGGTTTGGCTACAAGTAGTTCAATCCTATCCCTAGGTAGAATCTATAAAATGAGGGTTAAATCCTCAAGTTCTTGTTAATTAATCTTTCCCAACCCCAAATAATCTTTTCCAAAACTAATTCGGAGTTAATGGGCGAGTCCTAGGGTTAGCTAATCCCTTTGGAAACATTAAAGAACAAGAATAATTAAAATAACAAACACCCACTTCATAAATATAATAAAATCATTCAATACATAAGCACAACAAGGTATTTAATCCACACTTTAAATATGAATATTCCCATAAACAAGATTCAAGTGTTGGAAAAATACTACACACTTAGATATTCAATACAAAACAAGGAAATGAAGAAATAAACATAAATGGGTAAGACATCCTTAACAAAAATGATGAAATCTTTAAATCCCAAGTGTGTGTGCAAAGCCCTAGCTTCAAGAACTTGTTCTTCTCTCTCAAAAATATATTTACAAAACTGAAAATATGTCAAAAGATATGCCCAGATCGTGTATAAGAATGGGTTGGGGATAAAAATATGAAATTACAAATCTGCCCAGAATTTCCCCAGAAAATGACCTATGCGTCCGCATCCAGACCTTCTATAACATTTTGAAATAACGGAACTATTCCCGGTCTTGGAATCCCGTTTGGACCTCGATAACACAAAAACACGTTCCAAACCAAATTTCAAACTTAAGGAAACTCCTTTTTTGATATTGGGCGCCAAAACGCTCCCGGGTCATCCAAATCCCATTCCGAACATACGCCCAAGTCCAAAATCATCATACGAAGCTACGGGAATTGTCGAAACTCGATTCCGAGGTTGTTTACTCAAAATGTTGACCGAAGTCAAACATGGCGAAAAAGGCCAACCTTAAGGAACTAAGTGTTCCTATACCACTCTAAACACTTCCGAATCCCGAACCACTCGTCCTCGCAAGTCATAAATCATGATAAGCCGCTATGGGAAGTTTCATTTAGGAGAACGGAGTCTGATAACGCAAAATGACCGGTCGGGTCGTTACATTCTCCACCTCTTAAACAAACGTTCGTCCTCGAACGGGTCTAGAATCATACCAGAAGTGCTGAATAACTGCGGGTATCTGCTCCGCATGTCCTCCTCGGACTCCCAGGTCGCTTCCTCGACTGGTTGGCCCCTCCACTGGACCTTCATTACAGAAACTCTCTTGGACCTCAACTGGCGATCCTGTCTATCAATAATAGCAACCGGCTCCTCCTCGTAGCCCAACTTCTCATCCAACTGAATAGTGCTGAAATCAACCACGTGAGAGAAGTCGGCGTGGTACCTCCGGAGCATGGATACATGAAAAACCAGATGAAATCCTTATAAACTGGGAGGTAAAGCTAGCTCATAAGAAACCTCCCCAACTCGCCTCAACACCTCGAAGGGACCGATAAACCTCGGGCTCAACTTGCCCTTCTTTCCGAACCTCATAATACCCTTCATCGGCGAGACCTTCATCAGTACCTTGTCTCACTCCATATATGATACATCACGCGACCTCTGATCCGCGTAACTCTTCTGTCTGGATTGTGTTGTGCGGAGCCTTTACTGAATCAACTTTACCTTCTCTAAGGCATCCTTCACCAAGTCGGTGCCATATAACTTAGCCTCGCCAGGCTCAAACCACCCGATAGGAGAACGACATCGCCGACCATACAAAGCCTCAAATGGATCCATCTCGATGCTGGACTGATAACTATTATTCTAAGAAAACTCGGCCAAAGGCAAGAACTGGTCCCACTGATCTCCGCAGTCAATCACACATGCCCTGAGTATGTCATCCAATATATGAACTGTACGCTCCGACTGACCATCAGTCTGAGGGTGAAATGTTGTGCTGAGATCTATCTGGGTACCAATCTCACTATGGAGTACTCTCCAGAAGTGAGAGGTGAACTTAGGACCTCGATCTGATATAATGGACACCGGCACACTGTGCAGACTATCTCCCGAATGTAGATCTAGGCCAACCTCTCAGAAGTATATGTAGTAGCCACTGGAATGAAATCCGCCGAGTTGGTCAATCTATCCACGATGACCCAAACCGCGTCAACCTTACGCAAAGTCCGAGGCAACCCAACCACGAAGTCCATAGTGATGCACTCCCATTTCTACTCAGGAATGGGCATCTGCTGAAGTAGGCCTCCTGGACTCTGGTGCCCATACTTAACCTGCTGGAAATTAAGACACCTAGCCACATAATCCACAATGTCCCTCTTCATCCGCCTCCACCAGTAATGCTTCTTCAAATCACGATACTTCTTCGTAGCACCAGGATGAACAGAATACCGAGAACTGTGTGCCTCCTCGAGAATCCTCTCTCTAAGGCCATCGACATTAGGAACACATAAACGGACTTGAAGTTTCAGAACACCATCCTCGCCAATAGTAACCTCCTTGGAACCACCCTGAATCACTGTCTCCCTAAGCTCTGCTAAGCACAGAACATCAAACTGTCGAGCCTTAATCTCTCCCAATAACGAAGACTGAGCAACCACATGTGCTAAAACTCAACGAGGCTCTGAAAGGTCTAACCTCACCAGGCGATTAGCCAAGGACTGAATGTCCAAGGCTAGAGGTCTCTCCTCTGTTGCAATATAAGTCAAGCTACCCATACTCTCTGCCTTCCTACTTAAGGCATCTGCTACCACATTTTCCTTTCCCGGATGATAAAGAATGGGGATATCATAATCCTTCAACAACTCTAGCCATCTACGCTGCCTTAAATTAAGATCCCTCTGCTTGAATAAGTGATGCAAGCTGTGATGGTTTGTATAAACCTCACAGGACACTCCATACAAGTAATGCCTCCAAATCTTAAGAGCATGAACAATCTCCGCCAACTCTAAATCGTGCACAGGGTAATTCTTCTGATGAACCTTCAACTGGCGCGAAGCATAAGCAATAACTCTCCCTTCCTGCATCAATACACACCCCAAGCCAACGCGTGAATCGTCACAATATAATGTATACATCCCAGAACCTGAAGGCAATACTAGAACTGGTGCTGAAGTCAATGCTGCCTTGAGCTTCTGAAAGTTCGCCTCACACTCGTCGGACCACCGAAACGGGGCATTCTTATGAGTCAATCTAGTCAATGGGGCTGCAATAGAAGAAAACCCCTCCACAAATCGGCGGTAATAGCCTGCTAGACCCAAGAAACCCCTGATCTCTGTAGCTGAAGCAGGACGCGGCCAACTCTAAACTGCCTCAATCTTCTGAGGATCAACCTTGATACCCTCTCCGGATACCACATTCCCCAAGAATGCCACATAATCCAACCAGAACTCACACTTGGAGAACTTAGCATATAGCTTCTGTTCCCGCAAGGTCTGGAGCACAACTCTCAAATGCTGCTCGTGCTCACCCAAGCTACGTGAGTAAATCAAGATGTCATCAATAAAGACAATGACGAAAGAATTGATATAAAGCCTGAACACCCTGTTCATCAAGTCCATAAATGTTGCTGGGGAATTAGTCAAGCCAAAGGACATCACCAAGAACTCCTAATGGCCATATCTCGTACGAAAAGCAGTATTCGGAACATCTGAGGCCCGAATCTTCAATTGATCATATCACGATCTCAAATCAATCTTAGAAAATACCCTAGCACCCTGCAACAGGTCAAACAAATCATAAATGCGCGGCAAAGGATATTTGTTCTTAACGGTGACCTTGTTCAAATGGCGGTAATCAATACACTTCCGCATAGACCCATCCTTTTTCTGCACAAATAGGACTGGAGCACCCCACAACAATACACTCGGTGTGATAAACCCCTTAGCCAACAACCCCTCAAGATGCTCCTTCAACTCCTTCGGAGCCATACGGTACGGGGGAATGGAAATAGGCTGAGTGTCTGGAGCTACATCAATGCAAAGATCAATATCACGATTCGGAGGCATGCCGGAAGGTCTGAAGGAAATACTGTTGATACCCAATTTTTTCCCAGACTATTTTTCAAATTTGCACATATACCTTCAAAATCACTCTCTACAGTAATCGATATTTTTTCATAATTTTCCGTATTTTTACCAAATTATTTTCCTGTTTATTTAATATTTTTATGTTCCATAATTATTCATAATTATGCATAAACGATGTTATAAATAATTTAAAATCATTCTCTCACTCAATATGTTATTCATATCCTATTTTTCATTCCCTTAGGATTTAATTATTTCACAAATTAGCCAATATTTGCACTATTTAGTTAATTTCAGCAATTTTTGCAATAATAGCACAAATACGCATTTATACCATTTTTAAATAAATAACTAATCATTTTTATATATTTTTAATTGTCCTAATTTCATTTATTTGGTATTAATTTCACTTTTTTTACAATTATTAGCCATTTTAATTAATTAATTATCCTTTTCAAATTGGGTATTTAACATCTAGCCTATTCCTATTTAAATCCTAGCCACATTCAAACCACAAACCAATAGATTTTAACTCCTACCCAGCTAGAACCAATTCACACCCGGACCACCTAAGACTAGATCTTGACCGTTGATCAAATCTGATCAACGGTCCACATCAAATCTACCTTGGAGCAGCCAATATCTCATTTGGAGAAGACTTTCTAGCAGGCTGATGTCATCTATGGGTCTGACGAAGAAGAAGCACTAGCGGCAATGAGGGACTTGTTTCTAGACGACGGGGACATGCATTGTTGTGTTGTTCTTGAGGAGGGGGGGAGGAAGTCCCTTCCATACAGGCAGTGAGCAGAGGAGCTTGTCTCAAGAACTGGTCCATCCGTGCGACCAAAGCCCGCCGAGCCTCGGGGTAGCAAGGCTAATGAACAAGCACTATTTACAGTTTATTAAATGAATTTCTTTCCTTTTCTGCATTTTCAATTCCTGCAATAAGATCTTCAATGTTCAAAATAATTATTCGTTTTATCAAAGCATTTCCAATCTCCTTATGAATCTCATATTTTTTTGCTATTGTTTTCTCTCATTACTTTATCAAATACATCTTACTATTACTTATCTTGATGAACCGATGATTGTGACGTTTAATGAGACGACGCAGCAAACGGACATGGATTCAGAGGAAGATGATATACCCGACGAGATTGTCAAGGAAATTGAGAACTTCAAGAACAGACCTAAGTCCAACCTGGACGAGACTAAAATTATCAATCTGGGGGATTCAGAGAATGTCAAGGAAACACGGATCAGTATTCATTTGTCGCCGTCAGAAAAGAAAGAGTATACAGAGTTTCGAAGGGAATATGAGGACATATTCGCCTGATCGTATGATGACATGACTGGTCTAAGTACATCTGTTGTGGCTCACAAACTGCCAACCAATCCAATGTGTCCACCGGTAAAGAAAAAGCTCAAAAAATTCAAACCCTAAATGAGTTTGAAAATCAAAGAAGAAGTTACCAAGCAGATCAACGCCAAAGTTCTCCGAGTAGTTGAGTACCCGACATGGTTAGCTAACATTGTACCTGTGCTGAAGAAGGACGGGAAGGTCAGAGTCTGTGTCAACTACCGGGATCTCAACTTGGCCAGTCCGAAAGACGACTTCCCTTTGCCAAATATACACATTCTGATTGACAACTGCGCCAAACATGAGTTACAGTCATTAGATTGCTTCGCTAGTTATCATCAAATTTGGATGGATGAAGAAGATGCTGAGAAAACGGCGTTCATTACGCCATGGGGAATATAATGTTACAAGATGATTCCATTCGGCCTGAAGAATGCAGGGGCCACCTACATAAGGGCTATGACCACTCTATTCCATGACATGATTCACAAAGAGATTGAAGTGTATGTGGACGACTTCATTATCAAATCAAAGAAAGCTGCTGATCACATGGAAGATTTGAGGAAGTTCTTCAGCAGGTTGAGAAAATACAATTTGAAACTGAACCCTGCAAAGTGTGCATTCGGGGTTCCTGCTGGGAAATTACTCAGGTTCACTGTAAGCCGCCGGGGAATAGAATTGGATCCATCCAAAGTCAAAGCCATTCAGGAATTGCCACCACCGAAGAACAAGAAGGATGTTATGAGTTTCCTGGGGAGACTTAATTATATCATCCGATTCATAGCACAATCCACAGTCATTTGTGAATCAATCTTCAAGATGCTAAAGAAGGATGCTGCAACCAAGTGGACCGAGGATGTCAAAAGGCTTTTGACAGGATCAAGGAGTATTTGTCAACACCGCCAACTTTGGTGCCGCCTGAGCCAGGTACACCTCTATTACTCTACCTTGCAGTGTTAGACGGAGCTTTTGGTTGCGTTCTTGGGAAACATAATGAAACAGGAAGAAAGGAGCAAGCGATCTACTACCTCAGCAAGAAGTTCACTCCGTATGAGGCCTGATATTCTTTATTAGAGCGCACTTGCTGTGCTTTGACTTTGGTCGCTAGAAGCTAAGGAATTACTTCTGTGCCTACACCACATACCTCATATCCAGGATGGATCCACTAAAGTACATCTTTCAGAAGCCCATGCCCACTGGCAAGCTAGCCAAGTGGCAAATCCTGCTGAGCGAGTTCGACATTACTTACATAACTCAAAAGGCTGTCAAAGGACAGGCACTAGCAGACCATCTTGCTGAGAATCCTGTGGACGGAGAATACGAACCTCTGAAAACGTATTTTCCCGATGAAGAGGTATCATTCGTAGGAGAAGACATTGCAGAATACTACGACGGTTGGAGGATGTTCTTTGATGGAGCAACAAACTTCAAAGGGGTTGGTATTGGGGCAGTTCTGATATCAGAAACCGGTCAGAATTATCCGGTGTCCGCAAAACTCAGATTTCCCTGCACCAACAATATGGCTGAATATGAGGCATGCATCTTAGGGCTCAACATGGCCATCAACATGAACGTCCATGAGTTGTTAGTGATTGGTGACTCAAACGTACTAGTACACCAAGTACAAGGAGAATGGGCAACCAAGAATTCCATGATATTTCCATATGTACATCATGTTCAGGAGTTGAAAAAGAGGTTCACAAAGATAGAATTTCGGCATGTCCCCAGAATCCAGAATGAGTTCGCTGATGCTTTGGCTACTCTGTCATCCATGAACCACCATCCAGATAAGAATTTCATTGATCCTATTCCAGTGAACATCCACAATCAGCCAGCTTACTGTGCCCATGTTGAATAAGAAGCAGACAGAAATCCTTGGTTTCATGATGTCAAGGAGTACTTGGCAAAAAGAGAATACCCAGAGCTTGCAAATACCACTCAGAAACGCATACTTCGGAGATTATCCAACAATTTCTTTCACAACCGAGGAATCCTGTATAGGAGGACTCCCTATTTGGGGCTATTAATGAGTGTTGACGCAAAGTAAGCATCAAATTATTGGAGGAAATTGACGCTGGGACATGCGGCCCACATATGAACGGTTTTGTTTTGGCAAAAAAGATACTTCGAGCCAGTTATTTCTGGATGACCATGGAGACGGACTGCATCCGGTATGTCCGAAAGTGCCACCGATGTCATATACATGGGGATATGATAAAGGTACCTCCGAGTGAGCTTAATGCAACAAGTTCACCGTGGACATTCGCCGCCTGGGGCATGGACGTTATTGGACCAATCGAGCCTGCTGCCGCTAACGGACACAAGTTCATTCTGGTTGCCATTGATTATTTCACCAAATGGGTCGACAAAGCATCCTACAAAGCAGTTACTAAGAAAGTCGTGGCCGATTTCGTCTGCCACCGCATTGTTTGTCAGTTCGGAGTTCCAGAATCAGTCATCACCGATAATGGATCTAATCTCAACTGTGACTTGATGAAAGCCATGTGTGAAACATTCAGAATCAAACACAAGAACTCCACAACATACAGACCCCAGATGAATGGAGCCGTTGAGGCTGCCAACAAAAACATCAAGAAAATACTGAGAAAAATGATAGAAAAGCATAAGCAATGGCATGAGAAATTATCATTTGCTTTGTTGGGGTATCGTACCATAGTCCGCACGTCAACCGGGGCAACTCCTTATATGTTGGTTTATGGTACAGAGGTTGTTATTCCTGCCGAAGTTGAGATTCCATCTCTGAGAATCATACAAGAAGTTGAGCTCAACGACGCAGAATGGGTAAGGAGCCGTTATGAAAAACTAGACCTCATAGACGGAAAGAGAATGAACGCAGTCTGTCATGGCCAATTATATCAGAACAGGATGACCAGAGCCTTCAACAAGAAAGTCAAGCCGAGATGATTCACACCGGGGCAGCTAGTGTTAAAGAAATTCTTTCCACATCAGGATGAAGCCAAAGGGAAATTTTCTCCCAACTGGCAGGGTCCGTACATGGTTCATAGAGTGCTGACAAGAGGAGAACTTATACTCGCAGAAATGGATGGAGAAATTTGGCCTAAACAAATCAACTCAGATGCAGTCAAGCGCTACTATGTGTAACCCTTTATGATTTCCTCAATGTTGTAGATTGAACTACGCCCAACCTGATTCCCGTTTAAGAGGGGATATGTTGGCAGCCCTATGGGTTCAGTCACAATTTAATAAAAATCTCATTTCCCCCCACAAATGGAAACTGGGGCAGAATTCTGAGGAGGACCCTCAAAATTATGAAGAAAGTTCAGCCAATCGCCGCACAAGCAACCGCCAGAAGTATTCACCCATCAAACCGGGGCAGAATTTTGAGGAGGACCCTCAAAATTATGAAGAAAGTTCAGCCAATCGCCGCACAAGCAACCGCCAGAAGTATTCACCCATCAAACCGGGGCAGAATTTTGAGGAGGACCCTCAAAATTCTGTGGCAGGAAAATTTGCAATGTCTCGAACTGCGACACAATCGTCGGTCCACCTAAAATATTTTAAATTAAATGCTTATAATATATCTTTTCAAAATCATGCATACCTATTTTTGGAACAGCTTGTTTAGCAAAAGCTACCCCAATGATATAGCATGATCGAACGAGCGAGCCAAGTAAAGCCATCGGGAATGCGAACTGACCTTTCCCCCCTTTACAGAACTCACAATTTTTCTTTGGATGCAGTCACGAAGACGGTGAAATCCCTAAACGTATTATTATCCCCCGCAGGACGTATATCTCTCAAAGACACGCTCTCAAACGCGTCGCACATGCCGACGCTTATTATCATCGCAAAATAATGCTTCGTTCGCAACAATCATATCGCCGCAATTCATCACAAGCTAAGAACTCTTACTGCCATTTTACTCCCTGTACAAGGCTACTATTCTGCCTTCCGAGGTTCAACGCTACCTCCCTTTGCATTTTTATTTCTTGCATTGCATAAGGCTACTGTTCTGCCTTCCGAGGTTCTACGCTACCTCTCCCTGCATTTTACCTCCTGCATTGCATAAGGCTACTATTCTGCCTTCCGAGGTTCAACGCTACCTCCCTTTGCATTTTTATTTCTTGCATTGCATAAGGCTACTGTTCTGCCTTCCGAGGTTCTACGCTACCTCTCCCTGCATTTTACCTCCTGCATTGCATAAGGCTACTATTCTGCCTTCCGAGGTTCCACCCTACCTCCCTTTGCATTCTCATTTCTGCATTGCATAAGGCTACTGTTCTGCCTTCCGAGGTTCTATGCTACCTCTCCCTGCATTTTATCTCCTGCATTGCATAAGGCTACTATTCCGCCTTCCGAGGTTCCACGCTATCTCCCTTTTCATTCTCATTTATGCATTGCATAAGGCTACTGTTCTGCCTTCCGAGGTTCTACGCTACCCCCCTCTGCATTTTTATTTCTTGCATTGCATAAGGCTACTGTTCTGCCTTCCGAGGTTCTACCCTACCTCCCTCTGCATTTTTATTTCCTGCATTGCATAAGGCTATTGTTCTGCCTTCCGAGGTTCTACCCTACCTCCCTCTGCATTTTTATTTCCTGCATTGCATAAGGCTATTGTTCTGCCTTCCGAGGTTCCACGCTACCTCCCTCTCTGCATTTTTTCCTGCATTGCATAAGGCTACCATTATGCCTTCCGAGGTTCCATGCTACCTCTCGTTTACTTTTCAAAGCAACCACTTTTCATGTCGTTACTTATTTTTGCTTCCTTTCGGGCTAAGCTCTGCCCTTTCTAAATTTGCAAGACTAAGCTCTATCTTGTTAGCATCATGCTACTGCATTTTTCATGGGCTGCAATATCGCCAACTTGTCCAAGGGCGTCATCGTTCAGAGGCACCATCCTCATGGCCCGAGAACATCATTCCATGGCCCGAGGATCTCTTTATTCAACTTGCATATCATTATTCAAAGGCATCATGGTTTCCTCATGGCCCGAGAACATCATTTCATAGCCTGCAATTCCCGCATCAGGCGATTCATTGCCCAGGACATCATGGTCTAAGGACGTCATCTTCAACCGTCCAAAGACATCATTCATAGTCCAACAGGAACTTGCATCATGTCTACATTACGCACAATATACGCTTGTGATTTGTTTGCAGATAATCCGACCAGGACAGCCAGCTAGGCAGGAGAGGACCGCTCCAGTTCTCCTAACCACCCCATAAGCCATTTTGTTCACCTTACCTTGCACCTGGCGTCCGTTCTTGTAAAGCGTCACTGGTATACTTCACCAGTGATTCCGGAACTACATACGACATGATTCCTGTAAAACCAGGGATATGTAGGCAGCTCAGAAGCCAGGGCGCGACCTAAATCTTTCATATCATTTCCACTCGGTCAAAATTGGCCATCATATCTTTACCCGACAACTCTTTCATCCTTCCCAGGTAAAGAGGGGTAGCTATTGATACCCAATTTTTTCCCAGACAATTTTTCAAATTTACACATATACCTTCAAAATCACTCTCTACACTAATCGATATTTTTTCGTAATTTTCTTTATTTTTATCAAATTATTTTCCTGTTTATTTAATATTTTTATCTTCCATAATTATTCATAATTATGCATAAACGATGTTATAAATAATTTTAAATCATTCTCTCACTCAATATGTTATTCATATCCTATTTTTCATTCCCTTAGGATTTAATTATTTCACAACTTAGCCAATATTGGCACTATTTAGTTAATTTCAGCAATATTTGCAATAATAGCACAAATACACATTTATACCATTTTTAAATAAATAACTAATCATTTTTATATTTTTTAATTGTGCTAATTTTATTTATTTGGTTTTAATTTCACTTTTTTTACAATTATTAGCCATTTTAATTAATTAATTAATTAATTATCCTATTCAAAGTGGGTATTTAACATCTAGCCTATTCCTATTTAAATCCTAGCCACATTCAAACCCCAACCCATCAGATTTTAACTCCTACCCAGCCCAAACCAATTCACACCCGGCCCACCTAAGACTAGATCTTGACCATTATTCAAATCTGATCAACGGTCCACATCAAATCTTCCTAAAATATCGCTTACCTAATCCCCCTCCCCCGGTCTCATTTCTCTTCGAGACGCTTCATCTCTCATCTCTCATCTCTCTCTGTCTCTCTCTATCTCTACAACTCTCTAGAAGTCTCTTGGACTTCATCTTCTCCGATGAGGTTCTGGTTGTCTTCTCCGGTGGATTCTCACCGGAACCTTGATTCTCTATCATCTCCTGGCCATCTACATGTCTCTCACCTACTCAGTGATATCTTGAGTTCTTCAGACGAACCTGGAGTGGTTCACTCACCTCGTTTGGGCCTCTTGCCACTTTCCGACCTTTCCCCGGTTGTTTGAGTAAGTGTTACAGTCTCTCTGGCCGCCATCTACGAGGTTTTCCCTCTTTTGGGTTCCACGAAACCCTAATCCTCTATATCTTAATTTTTTTTAAGATCTGTTCTATATTTACAATATCATGAAGCTTCTCTATGTTTTTCTCCGGGAAATTTCGTTTTCTAACAACTTCAGAAACTAGGGTTTCTTGACCCTGTTTTCAAAAACAGTTCTTCTTTCGATTTTTAGCTATCTCTACTGTGTTTAAACGAGTATCTCATGATTTCTTGATGTTTGAACTGTTATTGCTGAAACCCTAGTGTTCTAGGTTGGTCTTTACTATTCGACTATATGCATTCATGTGTTCTCTATAACTCTGGCACTGGTTCAATTTTATGACCTCTTCTTGTTGACTTCTATGAGTATCTCTTTGTGTTGACCTGTGACTGCTGTCTAAACGTCTAATAGGTCCAGCCTTTACGTTACTGGTTTCTACCTATTGATTTTATACAGACTTTTGTGTAAAAAATCCCCGGGCTTGTGATGTTTTCCTTAAATACATGATCATGTGTATTCCCTCTATAATTCTATACTAATTTTGAATTCTTTCCATATTCATGTGATTGCTTTCCTTAAGTATCTTGGATTCCCTGTGATTGCAATTGAATCCAAGATCCCCTCAATTGATTTTCAAACTGATACACTATTTTTACTTTATAACTACATGGTTAGTTCAACTTGCCTTAATTATACACTATGTACTTGGCTTTATTTATGAACTATGTGATTTCTTTGCCCTAATTTAACATAATCAGCCTTAATTATACCGATTTCTTTTCCTTATTTTACCTTGACTGACCGTTTGAACTAGACTCCTTTATTAAAGGAGTCCAGTTGTCTTGATTGGTATTGATTGATTGTTATTTCCATAATTGGCCTATGCACTATTCGTTTTCAAAACTATATAAAGACCTGTCTTCCCTCTTCACAAACACTGAGATTCACACGACAATACACTAATATTCATCAACAACATCACTGACACACACACACATTGCTCTGAACTTTCATGTGCTTTCATATACATCCCTTCCTGCTCTTTGCATTTATTGTTGACTACTCAGTCGGCTAAAAGCCAAGACTGAGTAATCTCTACTGCTCTCATTCTGCATACTACTGCTGCTCTCATTCTGCATACTACTTGCTCTCTCTCACTCTGCATACTGCTGTTGTTGTGCATCCCCTACACCTTGCTGTTCTTTATCCTTTGACTGGTATGTTTTCAGATTTAGTTTTATAGTACCTATACAAAATATGCTCCAGTGTTTGTCTCTTTACCTATTGATCATTATGTGTTTTAGCATATGGTTCTACTGTCTACCATGTAATAAGCTTAACCCACATCATGTCTCCCCTTTTGTTATGTTTGAATATGTATCTTTCTTTCATGTGATTCCCTGTGATTATGTCTTTAGCATACCCCTACTATTTTTTTTCTTATCCTTTGAGTCTAATATGTCTCCAGCATCCTTATGTGTTCACAAGTTGATACTTCTTCCCCTAACCTGATTGTTGTTACTTGTTCTCACCTTCTGCTTAACTCTATATACTATAAATCTGCCTCTCCTCCTACGTGTGTGTTATGCAATCCTGATCCTCTGTATGTGACAACTATCTGGTAATCATGTGATAATTGTAAGCTCTGCCTCACGCTAATTGTTTAGTGTTATCTGTTCCCAGTCCCTTACCCCTGTTTGTGTTTGCTCTTTCATAAATCCTTTTGCCTATGGGTTGCAGTTGTATTGTTTCTCTGCTAAGCTCCTTTACTACTCTTCTAAAATTATTTCTCAAAGTGTTGTTTTAAACTACTCTTTTCAAACTCAAAATTCTCTTTTAAAACATCAAGCACCTATCACTACTCTTAGACTCTAGGTTCTGCCCCCTTCGTGTGAGCATTGCTTTGGGGACCTTGAGTACCCATTTAACATGGACACACAAGGCTGGCACTCTACACTGCACTTACTCATCCTTGGCTAGGGTACCTGGGTGTGAGGCATGGTCCAGGATCTTTTGAGGTCCTTAGAGACTATGACACACCTGGGTTACAAGAGGTCTTGGCATATGACATGTTGGATCTGGTACTTGGGCCTAGTGTTAGGCTCCCTATAGTGTACCTTCTTAATTTTCTTATTCATTTGTGTAATTTGTGCAACAATGGTCTGTAATAATTAAGTGTAAAAACAACTCTGGGGCTGGATAGTGAAAATAGGTGGAATTATGCGTGTTTAGTATAATTCTGGGTAGAAAACATGATTAGGATTTACTTTACCTCTGTGTGCAATAAAAATCCTGCTTAGGACACATCCACCATGCATTAGAAGTCATGTTCTTAGGTATATTTATGTCTGCATCTCATCACATGCACACTCGCTTAAAAAATTAGGCTAAAACACCCGTAAAAGGGTGTTATAATTGCTTCCCACTTAGAAGTCTTGTTGGTAGTTAAATAACTAGATGAAATGGTTGTTAATAATAATATTACTTTCGCATATTCATGCCTCACATCTTGAAATCCTTTTTAGGTTCATAATAACAAGTACTTATCAGAACTTGCATTAGATACCATATGACTTTAGGTATTTGTTTTCTTCATATATCCAGACTCCTGTGTTAACAGTACTGCAAAGAACGCCTAGAAATCATGCGCTAGGTCCAATAATTTAGTGAAACCATACCCCTGTACAATCTGTGTAATAAGTAACCTCGTTTAAAAATAGATTTCAATGGTTGAAAACATTTTTCTGAATTTAAACCCAAACTGGTCTCATACTCAACATCCTGCTTGCAGTCTTAGATACCGCCCATAGGATCTGCATTTTCTCATCATATGTCTATTAAAATCAAAGTCTGTGGATCTGCATTCATCTATGCCTTAAAATAGTAATCAACATATATTCAGACGCCTAGGCAAGCCTTAGGATCAATATTTGATAAAATCTGATTAACCGTATTTTACACATTGCCTATCACTACAAATGGTTTTAAAATCGATCATGCACTCTTTTCTGGAACTCACTGAAATCCTCTATTTGCTACTGTCTCTATACTTAGAATTCTTGTTTTGCCTACAAACTACTGGGCTTTAAAGTCATTTACTCCTTTCCTTTTCTAAAACTCATCAAAAACCTGTTGTTTACTACTATTGTTTTTCATATCTAAAATCCCTGCTTTAGGTCCTGAACCTAAGACCTTAGTTGTGTTTGAGACGTGCTATTTACATGTTTTTTTTGTTGAGGGATATATGAGCCCTATAACTGTTTACGTGTACCCCATATGTACAAGTCCTAATTGTTTCTCTACTTGTCGCCTAGAGTTTATCCTTTAAACCTGAGGGTCAACCTAGTACTCCCCTTATAAGATTAGTAGTCCTAAACACCCTCCGGGATTTATAGAACGGGAAGAGTAAACAGCACGCAATAAGCTTCGTGACCAACACACACATTTTAAATACCTTAGCAAGGTGGGGAAGGGTAGAATATGGATATGATGACCGCTGCGCTAATACCACGTGTAGCCCCTCTTCGAGGAGTGACATACCGGGTATTGCATTGATGTGATCCATATTGCTTTAAACCCTAGGACATTTTCATTTAAATGATTTTACTTCGCTATTCTTTAAATTCCTTTTAATAATTTCTGTATTTACTTGAAATCCCCTCTTATGTGAGCCTTGCTTGTCATTTGTTTACTGTCCAAATTCACAAAACTACTTGGCTGGGGCCCACAGTTGTGGATCTCGAGGGGTGCCTAATACCTTCCCCTCGGGATAATTTCAAGCCCTTACCCAATATCTGGTAATACAAACTAGTTTATGAGTTAATTATTCTAGGTGCCCTAACGCACCACAAAATCGTTAGGTGGCGACTCTTCCTTAAACCTTTTCCTTTAAGGAGTTTTCCAGAATATCATGAAACCCGATCTTTGCGTACCTAACCCGTGCTAGGAAAAAGGGGGCGCGACAAATACATCAGCAAACTCTCGAACAACTGGCACTGAATCAATCATTGGAGACTCGGCGGTGGTGTCCCGCACATAAGCAAGATAGGCCAGACAACCCTTCTCGACCATATGTCGAGCCTTCAGGAATGAAATAACCCGGCTGGCTGCACTAACTGAGGAACCTCTCCACTCCAGCCTAGGCGAATCAGGCATAGCTAAAGTAACTCTCTTGGCATGGAAATCTAGCACGTCATGATAAGGAGATAGCCAATCCATGCCTAATATAACCTAGAAATCAACATATCGAGTAATAAAAGGTCCGCTCTGGTCTCGAATCCACAAAAGGTAACCACACAAGACCGGTAAACCCGATCTACCACCACAGAATCGCCCACTGGAGTGGACACATATATAGAGGAACCCAAGGACTCCCAAGGAACATCCAGAAAATGAGCAAATAATGCTGAAACATATGAATAGGTGGATCCTGGATCAAATAATACTGAAGCCTCTCTACCACATATTGAGATAATACCTTTGATCACAGCGTCTGAGGCCACTGCATCTGATCTGGCCGGTATAGCATAGAATCTGGCTGGAGCACAAGAAGACTGAGCCCCACCAGAGTGAACAGGAGCTGACTGACCTCCCCCTGACTGGCCTCCACCTCTAGGACGAGCCCTACCGACCTGTCCTCCACCTCTAGGTGGACGGACTGCTGGTGCTGGACCCATAGGCTGATAACTCTGCTGCATTGCTTTGCCCCGAAGCTTGGGACAATGCCTATGCATATGACCTTGATCCCCACACTCATAGCAACCTCTAGGTACCATAGCCTGCTGCCCCGAATAAGAACCATGAATGGACGGAGAGCGATGTGGACCCTCTGGCATAGCACTGAAGTAAGGACTGGAGGATCTCAGATGACTGGAATAACCACTGGGTGAACTTTGAATGGATGGAGGGCGGTAGGAACGCTCTGGCATGGCGCTGAAATGAGCCCTCGCTGGAACACCTCGGGGAGGTGGTGGAGGTGCTGAATATGAAGGCCTGCTGGGATGACCACTACCAAACTGACCTCTTCCCCTAGCTGGGGCACCTCTGAAATCTCCTAATAATATAGCCCTCTTTTCCTGCTGCCCCTGCTCCCTGCTCCTTGACCGATAACCCCCGATCCTGCGAGCAATCTCCACCACGAGCTGATTTGGATTCCCCATCTCCACCTCTCGGGCCATGGTGGCCCTAATACCTGGATGCAACCCAGCCACAAATCTCCGCACTCTCTCGGCATCAGTAGGTAGTATCTTGAGTGCATGGCATGACAGCTCTGAAAAATATGGCCACATAATCTGTCACTGACATTTGTCCCTGCTCTAGCTGCTCAGACTGATACCGCAGCTCTTCCCTCTCAGAGGGTGGAATATACCTATCTAAGAATAGCTGTGTGAACTGGCCCCAAGTGATAGGAGGAGAATCTGCTGGCTTGTTGTGGATGTAAGACGGCCACCATCTGCGAGCTCTGCCCTCCAACTGAAAGGTAGTGAAGTCCACTCCATGGGACTCTAATATCCTCATGTTGTGCAGTTTGTCCCTGCACCGGTCAATAAGGTCCTGGGCATCCTCGCCTCGCTCACCCCCGAAGAATGGAGGGTGAAATTTGGTCCATCTGTCCAATAACTTCTGCGGATCGCCATCTTTAGCTGGTTTGGGTTCAGGTGCTGCTACCACAGGCTGGACCCCACCCACGGGCAGTGTACCCGGAGTATGATGCAATGCTGCTGTCTGACTTGCAGCCTGGGCAATAGGGGTCTGGACTCCCCCTCCCAGCTGAGAAGTAGCAGGATCTGCTGGAAATAAATCAGCCTAGTACATAGTGTCCATAAACCGCATCACACGGCCCATGACCTCCTGGAAGCCTGGCGCTGTCATGAAGTCCATTGGAGCAGGATCTGCTGGGGGCACCTCGTCCTGCTCCTCTATGATCGGATCCTCTGGTGGTGGTGCAACTGGAATAGCTCTGGGATGCCATCGTCCCCTACCTCGGGTCGGTGCCCTCCTCCAGCCTCTGCCACGGCCTCGGACGGCGGGGGTAGCGGCATCTCCCGGGTTTGGAACATCGGATGCGCGCGTCCTTACCATCTATGAGAGAATAGAAGAATGAGTTTTAGTAAACCATCGACTGCACGATAGAATATGAATAAAGAGAAGTTTCCTAACACCCTATAGCCTCCAGAAGATAAGTACAAACATCTCCGTACCGATGCGCAAGACTCTACTGGGTCTGCCCGTGACTCGTGAGACTTACGTGAACCTAGAGCTATGATACCATGTTGTCATGACCCAAAATCCTAAGTCAGGTCGTGACGGCGCCCAACAGCGGGGTCAGGCAAGCCAACACTCAATTTACTAAGGGTTCTTTATTATTTTGATTAAACATTACAACATACACCATGTTTTAAAGTTCGAAACATAAATCGAGAAGGATAGTTAACCAGTTTAAACAAAAACCGTCATAAGGAGGCGTGAGCCAATATATATACAGTCTCGTAATCCATAATAACTACCGCGTGTGTTCCAGGAACTAGTGTCACAAGTTCTACGGGCATACTAACAGAATATACAAAATATATAATATACAGTCCCACTGTCTGAAAGAAATAGACGGGAAATAACAAAAGAAAATACATGGTGCTGCCGAGGATCGTCACGAGAAGCAGCTCACCATGAAGTTAGGTCCAACTATAATCAGAATCAAGCTCTGGTATGATAACCAGAAGCACCAGCCTCAAAACCTGTACAATTAAGTACAGAAGCGTAGCATGAGTACATAAATAAATATGTACCCAGTGAGTATCCCGTCTAATCTCAAAGAACTAGTGACGAGAGGTTGACTTGACGCTCACTAAGGTCCAACAATATAATTTAATAGAATATGATGAAAACGGTAGGCATGTGAAGGTAGTAAGGCAGCAAATATTAAAGGAACTGAAATCCAAATAAATACTGAAAGTAAATAAACAATTACTACTTCATTTTCTCCCTAATATATGTCAAATCAATATCCATGAAGTCATCAACAATTTATCATGTGCATACGGGATAAGGACAACCGGCCTGAGCCATAAAATAATCATATATGTGCACTGTCGAGGGTCGACCGGCCCGAACCATAAGAGCATATTTCAATCTCGCCGTGGCGTACGGCCCGCTCCCATGATATTGGGGGAAGTAGCACTCCGCTCGCGGAATGTAAATTGCGAAGCGGTCACATGCACACACAATATTCCTTTAAAATTACTTTCCAAAAAAAATTCCTTCAATTTATCAATTTCCATAAATCTCAGAGAAACAATACTACATAAAATCATGAATTCAAGAAGCATATAATTCATTTCTAAGAAACAAACACAAGGCATGATGTGGGCCTAACTACCCGGACATAACAATAATAGCCGCTATGTACGGACTATCGTCACTTGGTACGTATGTAGCCCCCACAAACATTAACACATAGCATTTAGATCACCTATGGGGATAATTTCCTCTTACAAGGTTAGAAAAGAGATTCACCTCGTGTCGAACCTACTCCCCGGGTCAAGGTTGCGCCCGAAACTCTGAACTCGTCACCCAAGGACTCGAAACTAACCAAAAGTTACGTAAATATATAAAATTATACTCAAAGAATGGAATTCTCCTACTTACTTAGTCAATTCATCATTCTTGAAGAAATCCCAAAATTCACCATCGGTCCCGCACACTCGGATTCCGAAAGTTTTCGAAGGAAACACTCGCCCATAACCTAAGGATCCTTAATATATAATTTTTGTATGATTTCAAAGCCAATTCACGGGTAATTCCCTAAATTCTCAAAAGCCCTAGGTTACTACCCAGTTCATTGAATTTTACTAATTAGGTAGTTAATTTAACTAGTAATTCAAGTATTAAACTAACACTAGGGTAGAATTTACTTACCTCTTCAGTAGCTAGGTCGTGGGGCAGTTTTTCCAAGCTCTCAAGGTCTCTAATGGTGGAAGAAATAGAGAAAAATGAACATTTATCGTGTTTTAAAAGAACACACTGCCTACAGTGGTTCCGCACCTGCGGCTCAAGGACCACACTTGCGGTCTCGCACCTCCGAGAAGAGTCTCGCACCTGCAGAAGTGGACAAGAGGTCCTGGGCTCGCACTTGCGGTCAGGAGTCCGCACCACTGGCTCCGCACCTACGGGAAAAGGCCCGCACCTGCGAGAAATGGGCAGCCCACCTGGGGGTCGCAGCTGCAAGGTTGGGACCGCAGGAGCGGTCTCGCACCTACGACTGGGCAATCGCATCTGCGGTCACACCAGATCAGGTGCACCAGCAACTGCTTCTGCTTGTTTTTGGCCTCGTTTGGTGCCCGAAGGGCACCTGGGCCCAACCGAGCCCCCGTCCCCGCAAGTCATAAATCACGATAAGCCGCTATGGAAAGTTTTATTTAACGGAATGGGGTCCGATAACGCAAAACGACCGGTCGGGTCGTTACATATATTTTCTTAACGTCCTAAATGTTAACTATAATTGAACTATCGTTAACAATTAAAAAAAAGAAAATGACTTATGTAAGTAAACAATTTCTTGATTTTGTATTCCTAAATATTAGAAGTTCCTACATAATTTAAATAAGTAAAGAATATTAGACACAAATCTTAACCAACATAATTTCTTTTCTTTAAGAAATTGAATTAGAGGGTCAATAAGGGGAAAAAGGCTTAAATGGAAAATAATTCTTCCAAAGCAATATAAAAGCATCAAAAACAAAAATAATAACAAACTAAAACAAGAAAAGACTACCAAAGCTTACAATATTATCCTAAAGAACGAAAAAGAAAAGATTAATGAATTCACCTGCTAAGGAGCAATTCATAACTCGTCAAGCAAAGTGCCAGAGATCAACACGTCTTTTTATATTATTTAGTAAAACAATATAGAAGGAATTATAATTAAGATTATATAATATAAATAAGGAACAAATTTATGTAAGTAAAATCTTGTGTAAATATAATTCAAATGCAAAGAAAAATTTATTAAAAATAAAGACTCCCTAATTGAAAAGGAGTTCAAGAGCTAGTTCACCTAATCTGAAATCCAATATCCTAATAACTTTTTGTAATTAATTAATATGTAAAAACGCATTAATTAAAAAAAAACCTCCTAAACCTAAAGGAATATAAAGTGGTCGAAACATAATGTGAATTGAAAAGTGTAGGAATTTTAGAATGGTTAGGAATTGATAAGTCAAATGCTAAATATTAGCAAAATATAAATGATTATTTCTAGATATAGGATAAATTACCAAATGATTATTTTAAATAATGTGAAATCTATTTTAAAAGGGTTAAAAAGACGAACGATATTTCGCTAAGGCCGTTCATACTTTTAATATAGTATAGATTAATTGTCTCACTGTTTTCTTTCTTTCTCAATTGTTTACAAATTCATCTTAAATTGAAATAAAATAGATAGATTAAATTTTCGGGCACTTGTAGGCCACTTATTAATCTTAAAATATATTGAAGAGGCGTTGTGTGTTAGAGATCATACATTTCTCCTTCATCAATGGTCAGAGGCATATCTAGAATTTTAAAAGAACGAATACATTACTATATTTAATGTAAAAATTTCTAAAACGCCAAAAAATAAGGAATTCATGGAGAAGCAATGACAATGTTCATTAGGATGTTTCCGACGGAGCCACAAAATTTTAGGTAATTCATAGTCAACACCCGAATTCATGAAATTAGCATGAACATTAGCACATAAAAATTGGAAATCGTCCTAAATTCTTGTATTATGGCCCTAAAATGCCCAAAATAATGTGGAACGAACATGGCGAATGGATGACTATTCTTCATTAGGTCGTTTCTAATGGGCTCACAAAAATTTAGGCCATTCGGAGCCCGTCATCCCAATTCATGTAGATGACGTGGACATTAGCATGCAAAAAAAAAATTGAAAATCATCCTGAATTCCTGTTTTATGGCCCTAAAACGCCAAATAATGAGGAACGATTATGGCGAAGCGATGATCATTATTCATTAGGTCGTCTCTGATGGGCCAACACAATTTTAGGTGATTCATAGCCAATCGTCCGAATTTATGAAGATGTGAACACTAGTACACGAAAAATCGAAAATCCTGAATTCCTGTTTTGTGGGCCTAAAACGCCAAAAACGAAGATGTCCATGGCAAAACAATGACCATTATTCATTAGGTTGTTTCTGGTGGGCCCATAGAAATTTAGGTTGTTCGGCGCCCGTCATCCGAATTCATGAAGATGGCGTGGATATTATCACGCAAAAAAAATATTTGGAACTCGTCCAAAATTCCTGATTTATGATCCTAAAATGCCAAATAATGGGGAACGGTTATCGCGAAGCAATGACCATTGTTTATTAGGTCATCTATGATGGGCGCACAAAATTTTAGGCGATTTGGAGCCTATCGCCGAATTTTGAAGATGATGTGAAAATTAGTACAAAAAAAATCAGAAATCGTCATGAATTCCTATTTTATGGCCATAAGACGCCAACAAATGAAGACATTAATGGCAAAGTGATGGCCATTGTTCACTGGGTCATTTCAGATGGGCCCACAAAATTTTAGGCGATTCGAAGCTCGTCATCTAAATCCATGAAGATGGGCTGGACAATATAACACAAAAAAAATTATAAATCGTCTTGAATTCCTATTTTTTATTGCCCTAAAACGCCATATAACGAAGATCGATTATGACAAAGCATTGACCATTTTTTATGTTGGCCCAAGTAAAGGTTAGTTTTGAAGATTGACAAAGGAAGCTCAGGCATGAACCAGGTCCATCCCTTGTGTGCATAGACACGGGCAGATTCGAGCATGTGGGATGCACTTGAAAGAAATAATCTTAACTTGGTATAATTGATTTCTCCTTATCGAAAAGGTTGCATAATTGATAAGGAGATGGACTCCTTACTCAAATAGAACATTATCCAAGATAATGGAGGAGTTAGAAGTTGAGATCAACTAGAACTCTTCCACCAAGGAAGAGTAGCATTAGAACTCTAGTTGTTTTCTATTCTACTAACTCTATAAATTGCAGGATGTTCTCACTTTACATGGATTGCACAAACGCAGAAGTTAAACAAGAATTCAGAGCAAAATAGCAAGACATTTTGAAACCTGAAGCTACATGAACCAGAGGGAAGAACCTATTCCAAGTGTCTATCTTTTATTCTTGTTCAATTGTAGTAGGTGTTTTCATATTTTACCTATCAGTTTTATCTAGAAGCAATTGTAATAGGTACTCAGAGTATTCAAGTTAGAGTTAACTTGAAGTTGTCGCAACAGTTAGAGGTTGGTTGCCACAACGGGATTAGAGTTAATCCAAGGTTTACAAAAGTGGTTTTGTTAATGCAATGTTTGGCTCAATGATTTAGTCGAGAGTTTGGTAAAATTCTACTGGGAAGTAGGTCGTGGTTTTTTTCACCTTTTGAGCCAGGTGTTTTTCACGTTAAATATTTGTGTTCTTTACTTTCTGCATTTAATATTTCAGCAATAGTAGGTTAAGGAACACTTAGAAGAATCAGGTCCTTCCATAATCAGTTTAGGCGAAAAATTGGACACCACACAAATCACCCCCCCCATATGTGGTATTGAAGTTATAACATCAATTGGTATCAGAGCCAGGTTATCCTTGAAGAGGCTAACACCTTAGGAGAAGATCAAGATGAGTGCACCACCTGGAAATTGGGAAGGACAATCAACCGCTATGCCACCACTCTTCAATGGCCAGTACTACTCCTGGTGGAAAAACATAATGAGAGACCACATAATAGGAGATGACTATGTGCTATGGGCCATTGTCACTGATGGTCCCCTTGCTACCATGAATAAGAAAAATAAAGGAGTAGATGTGCCAAAAACAAGGGCTGACCGCGCTGCTGAGGATTGAGGAAATGGGAGAAGAATGTCAAGGCCAAGAAATGGCTTGTGTGTGGACTTGGTACAGACGAGTACAACAAAATTAAAAGTTTTACTAATTTTAAGAAAATTTGGGATACTTTGCAAGTGGCTCATGAAGGAACACCTCAAGTGAAAAAGTCCATAGGAACTCTACTATATTTTCAATATGAGAATTTCACTATGAAGGAAGGGGAAACCATCCAAGATATCTATACAAGGTTCACCATACTAACAAATGAACTTAAGTCTCTTGGAAGGATTATTCTTGAAGAAGACAAAGTTGAGAAGATTTTGACAAGGGTTCTGCTAGTCTTTTGGGAAATAAAAATCACTGTCATTCAGGAATCAAAGAACATTGCCACTCTTAAGTTGGATGAGCTAATTGGAAATCTCACTGCTTATGAAGTTAGAAGGAAAACCATGAAGATGGACGAACCCAAGAAGGAAAGAAGCCTGACACTCAGAATCACTGAAGGTTCTGATATAGAAGAAGATGAAATGGCTATGGTCACAAAGGACTTCAAGAAGTGGAAGCTACATCAAATAAAGGGTTCCTGAAAAACATACCAATGAGGGGTGCTACAAGTGTAGGATGACTGATCACCACATCAAAAACCGCCCTAAATAGGAAATTGAATGGAAGAAGGAAAGCGTAGATCGAAGAAACAAGAATAAGGAATAGATTCAACCCAAGAAGAACAAAGGATAAACAAAGGCTATGATTGTTGCTTGGGGAGAAAGCTCAGATCATGAAGATCGAGATGAACAAGCACTTAAGGCCATTATAGAATCTGATGAGGAATCTAAGGTAAGTGTAATTCATCTCAAAGACAAGATTAAATATTTGTCTAAAAAAGGCTATGAGAGTTACTTCTAGATTTCATTGATGAATCTGAGGATATAAACAATGAAAAGGAACAGTTGTATAAGGAATGTGTGATTTTGAAAGCAAAGTGTAAGAATCTGGAACTTAGGGTTAATGAGATTGTAAGTGAAAATACTGCACTAAAGAACCAAGTTCATGAATTTGAATCAAATATCCTAGAACTTAGATATGAAAACCTAAAATTGATTTAGGAACTAGTAAGAAGACAGCTGATTGCACACAACTCACTCTAGAAAAAAATATAGGTAAACTGAAAGATGAGTTGTATAAGAAGGATGAGCACGTAAGAATTTTGAAGGAGGATCTAGGCAAGGTGAAGCATGAACTAGACAGAACTTGTAAATGGAACAGGTCCTCCGATGCTCTTTCATGGCTACAAGAACATCATAGTAGCATTAGAAGAGAGCTTGGCCTTGGGAATCTTCCACCTAAATGGGATCCCAAACGAAAGTACCTTACACTTCCTGAGAACAAGATTTGTACTCATTGTGGTAAAACAGGTTACTATAAAAGTGAATGTAATGCCAAAGAATAGGCAGCCAAAGAACAAAGAATTTGTTCTAGGGAAGAATAAGCTACCAAGTTGGGCTAAAAAGAATTTAATTCATCCTTTTGCCTATAGAAAGGGACCCAAACTAGTTTGGGTTCCTAAGACTAACCCCTAATTTTCTTTTTGCAAGTCCAAGTGAAGAGGAGAAACTAGATATGGTACATGAATAGTGGCTGCTCAAAGCACATGACAGGAAGCAAGAACCATCTCCTTTCACTTGAGGACCTCAAAGGAGGTAATGTCTCCTTTGGAAATGGGGAGAAATGTGAGATCATTGGGATTGATAAGGTAGGTAAGAATGACTCACACTCTATTGAGAATGTCTACTTGATAGACGGCCTAAAATACAGTCTAATTAGTATATCACAACTGTGTGATAGAGGTAACTTGGTAGCATTCACCTCTACCAAATGTTTTGTGATTAATCTTACCACTTACAAGATTGTTATGCGGGGAAAAAGAGTGAACAATATATATATATATATATATATATATATATATATATATATATATATATATATATATATATATATATA
>ML279660.1:0-40060 GCA_005239495.1 Nicotiana undulata
AGTCACCACGTCGTACATGTTACGGGATGGATTTCCCTGGGCCAATGGCCCGTTATGTGTACCGAGAGGACCACTTGTGAGAGTTGCATGTTACATACATGGCATTTATGTGTTATTCACGGATTTGACTAAGTTCTAGGGTCATTTACATAACATGATTGTCACTGATATTCTCGGTTATTTCTGAAACATTCATTATTCGAATTGTTATTTACGGAGGTTGAGTTCGTCACTACCTCCTCAGACCGTAGGTTGTTTTCGTTACTTACCTGCACACTGTGTGTGCAGATCCAGGTGCACCGAGATTTGGCGCGGATCGGTGATAGCAGGTTATATCTCAGAGCCGACGAGGTAGCAGCTGGCGTTCGCTGTCCCGTCCCTCTTTTCCTTATTTTTCCTCCTGTATTAGAAATTGAAAACTTAAAACTTCAGTATTATTTCTCAGTTGTATTGATGTTAGTAGCTCATGACTGCGTGACTCCAGATCCTAGGTTGATTGTTGGAGCTTATTTCTTCTGTTAGACTGTTTTAAATGATTAAAATGTCTGTATTTCTATGAATTGAGCCAATAATGAGTAAATTTCTCTAGTAAATGAAGTGAGTATTGTTGTAACGGTTGGCTAGCCTGGTTCCACGACAGGCGCCATCACAACCCGGAAACGGGTCGTGATAGTATTCCAATAAAAGTTAATATAAATTTTGGGATCTCACACAATGAAGAAGCAGGGATCCATTCTTCTATTATCTCATTGGTTGCTAGCACATGTGGTATGAAACACATACTACGGTGTTCTCACCTTATATTAGTGCATGTGTCTCATTTTTTTACTCATTCAACACCGTACAAATCTTGATCTAGACACCTCCAGATGTCTAACCCGAGATTCTCACTTCAATAATCCTCAACTCCAATTTCTTAGAGAAACTAGTATCTGGCTTACAAAACAAGTCATCAAGGATTATGAAATCCATAAGTCTGAACTCTAGTCAAAGCCGATCATTCTATTCAAAAATATATAACCTTGCACTAATCAAGGTTCTAATAGGTCTTATCTCTGCACGTTCCTAGATGTCAGAGGTGATCGCTCGTGTGAGAGAGCCGATTTCGCAACTTATCCGACACACTTATATCCTTCAAAAGGATATGAGCACATGCATACATAATAACAATACAATCTCAATAATGATACATTTATGAGACTACGACAATAACCAAAATATTTTGCAATACAGAAATACTAACATATATTTCGCAAACCTAGAGACAGAACATGTTTCTCAAATATGTCTCTAGATATTGTTTTTGTAAGAGGACCAACTATCATTTTTGCGTAAGTATGTATCGTAATGTAATTTCTTTACTTGCCATGATGTCTCTCATATTTATGTACTCTCTAAAGAGTAAATCAATTTTACTATAACATGGTGAATAATTTACAATTCTCTTTAAGTGTCGGAAAATTCTGATCATTTATTTTTAATGATCTCTTCCAAAATTGAATTAATACCTTTTAACCAGACCTACGGTATAACAAATGTATGGGTGAGTATACATCATAGCGTACATCAAGCTCCCGACAGCACTTGAATACAGAATTCGAGACATGTCTTCCTTTTTCATTTTCAGTAGTGGGACACATTTCAAGGCTTAAAGTTTTACCTCTCGCTATAGGGGTATCCATGAATTTGCAACTATTCATGCGAAAACGCTCCAAAATTTTCTTTATATAAGTTTCTTGAGATAGACTCAATAACTTTTTGGAATGGTCTATTTGGATCTTAACTCCAAGGACATAGTCTGTCCCACCCATATTATTCATATCAAATGACTTTTAAATCCATGACTTGATAGTTCTCAAATATTCCAAATTGTTTCCAACCAATAAATTATCGTCCACGTAAAGACTGTGTCACTTCCTTGTGAAATCTCAAATACCATTGCCTTGAAGATTGCTTGAAGCCATAAATAGATCTTTTCAATTTACGAACCTTCTTTTCTTAGCCTTTAACGATGAAGTCTACAGGTTGTTTCATATAGATTTCCTCGTTTGGTTCTCCATTGAGAAAAGATGTCTTCACGTCCATTTGGTGTAATTTCAATTTCAAACGTGCAACAATAGCCAAAAGTAAGCGAATTGAGGTAAACCTCACAAATGGTGAAAATATTTCTTCATAATCTATTCTAGCTTCTTAAGTGAAGCCTTTTGTCACTAATCGTGCCTTGTATGTTTCTACTGACCCATCCTCTTTGCGTTTAACTTTGAAAACCCATTTGTACCCAATCGCTCTACGCCTGGGCATAAGATTAACTAGATCCCAGAAATTGTTGGTTTTCATTGACTGTAATTCTTCTTCCATTGCTTTCATCCACTCATCTTTTTCAGGGCTCGATAAAGCGTCAGTCAAAGAGTTTGGCTCATCCATTTTTATGGGAGACACCATGAATACGTAATCTTCAATATCATAAGTACGTCTGGGTATATTTTTCCTGGTACTCTTTCGTAGTTTAAATTCAGGTTCGTCAGAAGGATTTTTGGATTGAGAACTCGCACTCCCACTTGGATCAAGAACAAGATCCTGATTAATTTGATTATCAACTATGTCAGAAGTCACTTGCTGACTATCTGAGTTCAACATTTCATAAAGAGGCTCTTCATTCCTTACCTTGCCCTTCTTTGGCAAATTATTTTTCAAAAAAGTGACATATCGTGGTTCAATCTCAGTAACACTTCCATCCTCTAATTCACCAATGAACACATACCCTTTGGAGTGTTCTGAATATCTTATCAAGATACATTTCTTGCCTTTTGGACCTAATTTTCCAAACTTGCTAAAAGAATCTTTTACATACGCAACACAACCCCAAGGTCGTAAATTATTTGAGTTTGATTTACGACCAGTCCATAGTTTATAAGGGGTGGAAGAAACTAATTTAGAAGGCACTTTGTTCAATATGTAGGCTGCAGTCAATAACGCATCTTCCCAAAAGGAGATAGGTAAATTTGCCTGCGACATCATGGACCTTATCATGTCCAACAATGTTCTAATCCTCCTTTCTGCTACGCCATTTTGTTGAGGTGTGTAAGGAATAGTTAACTGTCTGGTGATGCCCTTTTCATTACACAATCTTTCAAACTAATTTGATAGATACTCACGCCTTCTATCGATTCTTAAGGTCGTAATCCTTTTATCTAATTGATTCTCAACTTCATTCAAATATTTCTTAAAGCATTCTAGTTGACTCATAAGAGAGAATATGACCAACATTTTTTAAGTTGAGCAACAATTTCTGGATTTGTCCTGTGTTGGACAGTATTACCCTCCTTAAGGTGACTCATAACATGGTTTATACCTATCAGATTATCTTGCTCTTCCAGTACCACATCTTATGGCTCCATATATTATAAGTTGTCATTCAGTTTATCACTCCAATTCATATTAGCAATTATATATTTTGCAGCCATAGTTTGTTTTATACTTATAAGAGACAATCATGCAAGTATCCCTCATCAGTTATGCACGTGATATACACACTCAAGCAAATCAATTCCCATAATGACTTCAAATCTAGTGTAGAATCGAAAGGTCATGTAGTTTCCAATCATCATCGGCATTACCAAACGTTTAACCAACAGTGAAAATTACTTCTTAGTGTATCAAATCATAGATGCTTTAAGTCTCATCCTCTTACAACACTTCGTTATACATACCAATGAGCAGAAAATATAATAGAACAGACAAAACATTTGTTCATAAATAGTAGCCAATACATCGCCCCAATCACTTGAGAGAGAATCCATCAATATGGCAGATGAATTGGTATAGTAGCATATGGGTCCATCTTGAACTTTTTAAATTCTTCATATTTTCTTCTTCCTTCCCGAGTTCTGTCATCCCTAAAGATGTTTTGTATTGAACTCGGAACGTCAATTCATGATGACTTTAGAATCTGACTCTGAACCGTTACTGAAACAGGTCCTTCGACGATGCACTCTTCTACGTTGTCTCCTTGCTCGACCTTCAGTACCACTCCCATTTAGCGTACTTCAAGCTTGTTCCCATACGGCCATTTCTGAAACGGGAACAAGGAAACAATTCAAATGATTTTTCATAATCATTCTATGTGATAACATATGTCATAATCACTTGTAGAAGAGAAATCAAGTTTAACGATCATTTATTTATTTAGAAATAAACATTCGACCCTAAATGGCCAGTAATATATCAGTAAAGAAATGACTGAGACTTAGTTGAATCCTTTCACTTAAGGAACAACGAATACAGTATATGACCACATATCTAAGTTGAAATGTCTGTTGTGGCAGTAGTATAATTGTATTCATTATCTAACCATATTAAATATGGTCAAAGAGAGGACACCAACCAATCAAACTTAACTTTGCAATAGCAGATAACCAAAAAAGAAATATCATACAGAGTTAAACAATGGGTTTAACTTCTCAATAGTTATTATTAAAAGAACTGTTTTTTGCAACTTTCTTGGGGTAAAATTCAGGACAACCACCCCCACTCCAAGCAATGACAACCAAAAAAGTTTTCGGCACATTTATAAATGGAGGTTAAGACTATTTTCAACACTCAATTAAATTATAAGTTAAATATGTGTCTCAGTAACAAGCGAATGTCTGACATTAAAGCATTCAAAAAAATTATCAAATAGAAAATGTAGCAGTTTCATGAACAAAGCCACGAAGGAAACATTATTGATAATTCCTTTCAACTGGTATCCTAAATTAACCACACAGATGAGCTTCTAAAGCATCCTGTGACTTCTGTTCAAACACATGAGAAACATTTTTGATAATTCCTTTCAATTTGTATCCTAAATTAACCACACAGATGGTTAAAGAGCTGGGTACATAAGGAAATTTGTTGTCGTATTTTAAATCTCCCCATCTGACGAAGGCGTTTTCTGGTCCCCTGAGCCGGGGGGTGCTTGTGGGGGGAGGGGAGTGTGCCACGACGAAACAAGGGAATGGAAGGCCGCTTTGCGTTGGATGCCATTACAAGTAGGGATCATCTCAGCAGTACAGGCAGTTATGATCCTACGTTACTTTTTGCTTTCACCAGGGAAACTTCCACTCCTGAGACTTATCCCTCGTTCTAAGAGCTACTTTCTTAGCATGTCATATATTTTTTAACACATATGAAACAAACAAAGAAATAATATGTGGCATGTAAAAGAAAATTTGGAATCCTAATTAACTATACTATGTTTGAGCGACAAAAGCAACAGCACAGTTTTATGTCGTTCTCACAACATCGCCATCTCCACCAATCACAATTAGCAACAAAAAAAAAATCAACAGATAGTAAATGAGGGATACTTCCAACACAATATTTTTCATGGAGGCAATCGAACCACTATACAAATAACACTGCTCTGATACCAATGTTAGATTAAATCGAGGGCCGAGAATAACAAGTTGTGTACCTTTTTTACGCAACGGATATTGTTGAGCTCACCACCAAAAGAATTGTCCCAAGTCGAACTTTGAATCTCTTGGAAACTAAGTTAGAATTTCACGAACTAAGTGTCTTTTATCCTTGTGTGGTTTTTGAAGAGGAAGAAGGAAGTTTCTGTTTTCTCTTTCCGTGGGAGAAGAAGGAAACTTAGAGCCCGTTTGGATGGACTTGTTTTAAGTGACTTTTAAGCCAAAATAGTTTTTAAGTCATAAGTTAGGAATTCTAGCTTTTGGCTTTAGGCTTGTTTTTGTCATTTTAGCTTAAAAGCTATTACTTAAAAGCACCTTTTTACTTCATCCAAACACTACAAAATGGCTTAAAAGCTATTTTTGCTTAATAAAGCACTTAAAATAAGTCAATTCAAACGGGCTCTTATCATGTAAAAGAAAAGTTAACCCTCATCCAAAAACTGATTAAGCCCATCACTATTTAACTGTGTATGGTGATTTATTTTGAGTAACTTTCTTTTACCTTATCTCTTTTAGATGGGTTGGGTCAGCCCACGTGGGGCGACCCAAGATCCAACAGTAGGCATTGAGATAAATGTTTCTTCTAGACTATCCTACTAAGTTTTACTGACAGTTAGTAGTTCAACTGTAGTTTGAACTCCAGTAATATTCTAAACCTTTTCATGTCACAGACCAAAACACTGTTTATTCATGTTTGGAAGGATCTGAAAATAAGTTCAAGACATATTGTACTGAACAAATAATATAATATCTTGAATACAGTATGGTCCATATATGATATATCCTTATATTTGAGATTTGTGTAAGAGAACATTAACCATTTTAGGAAGTGATAAATGTCCTGACAGCAAAAAAGAGCCTTATCTTGTAATCCGTATTGTTTTATTGTGATTGAAACACACATGCATTCCGTCCTGATGCGCGCATGAATATAATTTCTGTGTTCTTGATCATCAGAAAATGTCTGATTAGTTTCTGTAGAGGATGAAAAGACATTCTCTATTATTTCTTGTAGAATTCATGATTAGGTTTATCATTTCCCTTCTTAACAACAGATACGCGAATTATTTCCAAGCTGTCTTGTCTTGGATAAAGATTGCCCCCCTAATAATTCAATTTTATCTGTTCTGTTATGACATTGAGAAAAGAAATCATTTGAATTTTGTTAGTCTTTAACTAACTGAAAAGAAATACTAGTCTTTAATTTTACTTCACAATTATTCATTACTGTATCACATATTCAGAATACAGGACTTATATCAGTTCTATCCTCACAGAGGATCTACTCCTATGGTAGTTGCGACAATGGGACTTTTTACGACATATTTACCGCTAGTTTCCACCCAGCTCAAAGAACCATAAACAAGATAATTATCAACTAGCAATGGACCTTCTATCCTTAGCTTGTAGCTTTGCTTTTCATACTTCTCTTTGAAAACCAACTTGTCAGGTGAAACACTAACTTTATACTCATCCATTGAGGTCAATTTGGCTGTATATACAGACATACCATCTCCTACATTAGTCACTGTCCTCTGGAATTCTTGTATCCTTTTAGGATCTGATTTGCTGCTGTTATAATTGAAATAGCCTATGAATGATGGATAGTTTAAGTCCAATGATGGGTTGGAACAGGAATAAACAGAGGACCTTGTAATGGATTTTATCTGTTGGGAAGTAAAATCTAGAGCACAGAGAAGGTTAATATAGTCTTGTGGTGTAATGTCATAGATAAGTCCAGGGTCTAGTGCCTTATTTGGATTGATATGGCCAGCTCCCATGGCTAGGGGACTGGCAACATTATTGTTGCGACCGATGTCTTGGATGGGCATTTGCGTGTTGTCCAACGTGTCGGCTGTGGTCATCATGGCCGACCGGATGGCAGCAGGGCTCCATTTGGGGTGTGCTCCTTTCAAAAGTGCTGCTACACCAGCAGTATGAGGGCATGACATGGATGTACCGGATATGATGTTGAAATTACTGAAAAGCTCTCCCGAGATAATTTGAGTTGCCGGTGATTTTTGAGGCCATGAAGCTAATATTAAGGCTCCAGGAGCCATCAAGTCAGGTTTGAGGATAAAAGGGCAGCTTTGTGATGGTCCCCTTGAGCTGTAGCTAGCAACTTTTGGTGCTGGTTTAGCACCAAGATGTGTCACTTGAAATTCGAGTCTTGCTTTTGGTGAATGACTATTCTTGATGTACTCCAAAACTTTATCACCATCTTCAAAGTTCAAAAACACAGCCGGGAATTCGCTTTGGAGGTAGAATTCCAAGTCAGTGTAATTTGTTATGAAGATGCCACCAGCAACTTTTGAGTTTTTTACATTGTACACTTGGTCACTTATTGATCCGTTCGTGTCATAGCAGACCGCGATTTTGTGTGCATTTTTCTCCAGTTCCTTCTCCTCTAGGCATGTCTTGAGAAAAACGATGGAGCTTTCGCTTGAACTGGAATTCCCGGGGTAGAGAGATAAACCAGTGACTGAAACTCCATTACCTAGAGTTAATGTCCCGATAAATTTGCGATCAACTGTGCCAGCAGCAACAGTGAGAACCCAAGGTGTTCCATTGTGTAAAGTCTGACCGTCAGGCCCTTCATTTCCTGCTGAAGTGGAAACAAATATACCTTTCTCCATTGCTGCAAATGTGGCAATAGCTACCGGATCCTCATATAGCGCACGACCATCTATGCCTAATGACAAGGATATTATATCCACTCCATCCTCAATTGCCTGATCAATTGCACCTAGAATATCAGATAACATTGTACCTTCATCCCACAAAGCCTTGTACATTGCCACATGAGCCTTTGGCGCCATCCCTGTAGAAGAACCAGGCGCATAGCCAAAATAAGATACAGATTCTACATGACTTCCTGCAGCTGTAGAAGATGTGTGAGTTCCATGCCCATCTGTGTCACGAGCTGAGTTCATCGAGATGGTAATATTCGGATTGTTAGCAATTAGGCCTTTGTTGAAGTAACGCGCACCAATGAGTTTCTTGTTGCATAAACTGGAATTAAATTGAGTGCCACTTTCACATTCTCCTTTCCATCTTGATGGAACTTCAGTCATCCCATTATCATTATAGCTTTTACTCTCTGGCCAAATCCCTGTGTCAATTAATCCAACTATAACATCTCTGCCATAGTCTGACTTTGGCCATGCACCAGAATTGGAATTTAGGCCAAGGAATTGAGACGTGTGTGTCGTGTCAATTTTAACTGTCATGTCCTTAGTTGAAGAAAGATAGCCCGGAGAATTTTTGATAGCTTGTAGCTCAGAAGGAGAAAGACTTGCACTAAAACCATGAATAGCATTAGTGTAAGCATATACCAGTTTTGATGAGGAAACGGAATTTCTATTACTTTCGGTTCCAAGACTTGAACTATCTGACACAGAAGCAAGAGTGGTCAAGTACCAATTTTGATGGCTAGAAAAAGCTCTAGGCATGGCTGATAAGTCCATATGGATGATATAAGTTTCTGACTGAGCCATAATAAATGGATTTAGAGTAAGTATGATGGTAAGGAACCAGAAATACAAGGTAATACAATTGGCCATATTGTTGAGCAATGAATTCAAAAAGGGATAATTTCTTGAACATAAGTTAGTTTACTTATATAGAGAAGTGAGAGGAATGAGAAGCCAAAAGTATTCCCTGTCTTCCAACTTCTCCATTGTCCATATTTTCTATATACTTAACTGGCAAGTTAAAAGAGCTGTCTTTGCCATTGCCCCATCTATCATGTCAAAGTTGCTTTAGTTGTAATAAGTATTAATAATTCAGCATCATTAATCAGAATGGTTAACAATTCGTCTACGGTTGATAGTTTTTTACACTATCAAGTTACGTAAACGATAATTATAGGTAAACCATCTCTAATAAGCAGAAACATGGCATGTCACCTGTTACAACGTGTTAAAATACGCTAACAGTGTAAACACTCATACTATATCAGTAGTAATAAACTTGTTTCCCTCAATCATAGGACTAAAGATGAAGACAGGAGTGTGTCCATCATATGTAAAGCCTTAGCCACTAAAACTGACTTCTGAATCAATAGATAAAAAGTAGCAGCCCGGTATATTCAGTGGTCCACATACTTAAGCTGACGATTTAGATGACAAAGGAGGACCAACCAAAATGGATTGTTAATGTTGTCATCTAAGTCTCAGGACAGTGGACATACATATATTTTATGCTTTTAAGTCTAGACTTATACATTTAGGGGTCGTTTGGTTGGAGTACGATTTATACCGGTAATTTATGTCGTATAAGTTATATTGGGATAAGTTATGCTGGGATTGTTGTTTATTCATTGTTTGGTATGTTGTATTAAGAATGACAATTGCATAATTTCTAAGAAGAAGGTATAAGTTATATCAGTGCTAATTATCCAACCTTCTATAAGGTATAAGTTATCCCAGTGTTAAAATTAACACCAGGATAATTTATACATGGTTTGCTAACCAAACAGAGTATTAAGGAGGTATTAAATTTTTATACCAGCACTATAAGTGTTGGTATAAAAATTTAATACCACCTTAATACTTCGTTTGGTTTGCAAACCAAGTATAAGTTATCCCAGGATTAAAATTAACACCGGGATAACTTATACCTTATAGAGGGTGGGGTAATTAGTACTTGTATAACTTATACATTTTTCTTACAAATTATGCAATTGTCATATTTAATACGACATGTCAAACAATAGATAAAAAACAATTCCAGCATAACTAATCACAGCATAACTTATACCGGTATAACTATCCCTGCATAAGCCGTATCCAAACCAAACGATCCCTTATATCTCATGCTCAGCTCCAGCACTTAAAAATTGATTTCAGCCCTCTGTGTCCTTTAGCCAAATTAACAAAGTCTTGTCCTTTTTATATCGCATTCTTCCTTTGATGATTCTTTTCACATTTGGAGAGTGACATCAGGATTCTTGCAAGTTGCAATGGGAAAAAGAAGAAGAGAATGAAGGGAGAGTTAAGGCTCTCATTGCCTTAACAGGAGCATTAATCATGATTCATGAGAAACATTGCATACATGCTAATAATTTTTTATAATTAGAAGCCACCCATGTGTTGGCTAAATAGAAGTCAAAGTCACTTTTTACGGGCAAAAATCTACTTGGTACAACCAGACTTTTATCTTGCAAAAAGTTTCCACAAGTAACATTGAGTTTCTGATATTTAAGAAGACTTCAACTCAAGCTGTTACAAAAGCAGTAAACAAGAAATCTTCAACTTTAAAGAAAATTCTTGTAAGAAAAGGGGGGTTTAATTTAAACATGATAAAGGGAATTTTTTTTATGGCCATGAGTCATTTTCTATCTATCAATATGGAAAGAAGAAAAACTTGCAATAAATCTATTAGGACAATGAGTTTTCCTAAATCTATAGGGATTATGGGTTTCCTAAAAATACAAGGAAATAATTCAAGCCACAAAATAACAAATCTTCCCCTTGGCTTGAATTCTCTTCATCAACAGGAACAACGTTTCTCTACCTTGCCCTCAGCCCTCACGAGGGCTCTACCCATAGCCGCATATATCAACCAAGTCTAATACTAATCCGTCGATTTTCAGTACCCAGAATAGCTTCTGGATAGCTATGACACTCAAACGTATCAACGGTCTCTGCAACTGTCAAAGCAAATCCCACAGGATTAGTATATCCAAGAAGATTCACATCAACTACGTTTGCAAACCTTTGCGGTCGGTTGATCACTTTCTTCTCTCTGCTTGTCGCAATGCTATATGGTTATTGTTGCGCAGGTGCATCAACATTATCATTTTGATCAATATTTTGCACCTCCTTCACTTCTTCTACTCTAGAACTACTGGGCTGAGCTAGTGGAGATCCAATTTCAAGCTCTATGTGGTCACTGACACCACAATCTGTTTATGCTATTGCCTTCTCCCTATGACTGTTCAATGAGGCAGATTCACTGAATGTTACGTCCCTACTGATAATTAGCCCTGGAGTCTTTTGATCTGTGCACCATAACCTATAACCTTTCACTCCAGTTGCATACCCTATATGCTATATGGGTCGGTTCATACGTTCTACAACACCATTTTGTTGTGGTGTTTCGACACAAGCGCAGTGTCTCACTATGCCTTTTCTACTGCAGAAATTGTCGGACTCATAATTGTAAAATTCTAACCCATTGTCAGTTCGAAGACTCTTAACTTTTCTTTCTGTCTGCCTCTCAACCGTCGTCTAACAAATGTCAAAAATGACTCATCTTTTGTTTCAGAAAATATATCTAAACCATCCTTGAGTAATCACCAGTCAAAGTCATAAAATACTTGGCACCACTCTTGGAGGGAACTCTGTTTGGACCTCACAAGTTTGAATTTATATAATCTAACTTGTCTCTGGTCTTGTGCTCGGCCTTCTTGCTGAACTTTACCCTTGTCTATTTACCAAACACACAATGTTCACAAAAATTCAAAACTTGATTTTTGTACCCATTCAGCAAATTCTGCTTACTCAACAAAGACAATCCCTTATCACTCATATGACCAAGTCACAAGTGTCATAACTGAGACTGATTCAGATCACTTTTTCAAGAAGCTACAACAACTTCCCCTTCAATTACACTGGCCTGAAGATGATACAATTTAGAATGTAATTTACCTTTCATGATTACCATGAAGCCTTTACACACTTTAAGTATTTCATTCTCGTAGTGAAATTTATACCCTTGATCATCCAAAGTCGAAAGAGAAATTCTCTTTATCTGAGGAACATGCCAACACTCAATGTTTTTGATAATTTCGTCGAACATTCTCAATTTGATATTACCAATCCTCTCTACTGGTAATGGATTATCACCTCCCATGTATGCAGTCTCACTCATTAGCTTGTAAGTTGCAAACCAATTCCTTTGTGGATACATATGTAAAGTAGCACTAGAATGAAGAACCAAAGAATTCCGCCCATGACTAGAACTCACAACACAGACTTCCCCTACATAGTCACTATCATCAGAATTATTGCCAGTGTCAACAATATTTTCCGAATTATCTATTTCCTGCTTCCCTCTTTTCTCCTTCACCTTAGGACACTCTCTCTTGTAGTGACCTTGCTCTCCGCACTCATAACAGCTTTGCATCCTTGGTCTAGACTTTGATTTGGCAGTTGACTTTTCCCTGTTGAAGTCCTTTTGTTGTGTTCTTCCTCTAATCACAAGACCCTCGCCTCAATTCTGCTGTTTGGAAAGCTCTTTTTCAACTCTTCAGATTTTAGTGCATTATTAACATCTTCCAGTGAAATGATGTCTTTCCCATATAGCAGCGTATCGGCAAAAGTATCATAAGATATCCACATTCTTCAGGTACATTATAATTGAATTAAACTCATCAATGTGAGTATTAACAGGTGTCCCTTCGTTCATACAAAGATTGTATAACCTTTTTTTCCAGATAGAGGTGGTTTGCCAGCGATTTCTTAGAACACATATCTTCCAGCTTCTTCCATGCCATTGCTGCAGAAGTTTCTTCAGCAATTTCCCCAAGAACGTGTAACGCTCATGAAGATCACACTTAAAGCCCTCTCCTTCAGGCCTGCCTTCTTTGTCTCTTTCATCGCTTTAGGAAAATCTCATCAATTTCCTTCCATAACCCTTGTAACACCAAGGACGATTTCATCCTAATCTTCCATAGACTGAAACTAGAATCCTCGTCAAATTTTTCTACTTCGTACTTTGTTGAAGATGATGACGACATCTTAACCCTAGAATATATGTAAAAACCCGAACCTTGCTCTGATACCAATTGTTGTGGAAGATCGTGGGTTAACTAGCACAGAATCACACACAAACCAAATAGAGAAGAAAAATCAACACAAGGATTTAACGAGGTTCGGCTAATCCTAATCCTTGGGGCAAAAGTAGAGAGAGTTTTCCACTATGAATGAGAAGAAAAACACAATATAATCTATAGAATCCCCAACTACAACCCCTATATATGGATCCCAAATAGTCACAAACCTATAAGAGAAAAGTTTTCCAATTTGACAAGTACAATAGTTTTTCCTTTCCCAATTTTATTGAGACAATGGATTTTCCTAAACCTATAGGAATTATGGGGTTCCAAAAAATATAAAAAAATAATTCAAGCTACAAAATAACAAATCTCTTTCGAAAAGTAATTTTTGCTTGTTAACCAAACACGAGAAAACGTTTTTCGTAAAATGAATTATCCTCCAAAACATATTTTACAGAAAATGTTTTACACCATAGCGAAAAATAAAGGCCGCTATGTTTGGGCGAAACATGTGAGCCTCGTCCCATCATTCTAATCAATGGGAATTATAAAAGCCAAGTGTGGAATAATGCCTCTTCTTTTTCAAGACAAATCATCAGTCGCTTTCACGGTTTGTGCCAGTGGTGAATATTTACATAATCAATTTCCCACTTGTATTATCTCCAAATAATTTTCCTCGCTTCCCTAATTTGCTGCATCAAGGCTCAAGCTCACCAATAAAAGATTCATATAACAATCCTCAATTAATTAGAAATTGACGTGTTGGTAATTGAAACTTGAAACTTACCAACCTTGGTGAATAGTTCAATCCGCTTAATAAGTGTAGGAAAATACTTCCTCTCTTTATTTTTACTTGTTCCCTTTTGATTGTACTCCTTTTAAGAAAAATAAATAAAATATGTATTTTAAAATTTTACCCATAACATTAATAGCATTCCGAAAAGTCTTAAAAGATAATTTGGGGAATGAGTAGTTAATGATAAGAGTAAAACAGGAAAAAAAATTATCTTTCTCTTAATTTAGTAAAGTGGACAAGTAAAAATGCAAATGTATTTTTAGTATAGTGAACAAGTAAAAGTGAACGAAGGGAGTAATAAACGAATCTCATGTTCAAATCTCATTTAATATAGTCAATGAATTGGGTTGAGATCAACGAATCTCATGTTCAAATTCCAATATGTGCGACTTGCAGGTACCCGTAGAATTAGTCAAGGCATGCCAAGCTGACTCGAACACCACAATTATAAATAAATAAAAAGTACAAATTCACCTCTCTCATTTATCAAAATGATGGATACTTCAACTTATTATTGGAGAAGTCATTTTGGATTGGTAGTTGATCATCATTACAAGGCACCAAACCTTATTTGTCAATAAAATAACTAGGGAACTAACTAACAAGACTCTTTTTGTCCTTCAGTTTGTAGAAAATATAATAAAACAAGTAAGAAATAAGAAATGAATTATGAAAAAGGAGGGGAATCCTATCCCATGCAGATGCGGGTATTATAAAATACACATAAGGATAAATTTTTCTCTTGGACAGCTTTTGCTCAACGCCAATTCATCTTTAGGTTGATTTGTTTTCTTTACGACAACCACCAACAACAAACCCAATATGATTCTAATCGGTGGGGTCTAGAGAAAATAGTTTATACGCTGACCTTACACAATATAATTTGTTTTCTTTAATTTCTAATTTTACTAATTGTATACGGTTAATCGAGTCTATCTGGTTTAACTGATTAACCGAGACCATGGTGATGGATCGAAGATCGGCCAGATCAGACCAAGGTATGAGGATAAGATACCGAATTCGGGATTCGAGGTACCTGTCGAGCTCGAGATCAGTAGTGATCAAGACCAAACGAGATAGATATCAAGCAGGATCGAAGATAGCATAATAACAGAAAGGCGAGATATCTGTGACTGGTCGAGCATCATGGCGGAAATATTAGAACGGATCAAATCAAGAACGGTTATTTAGCTAATCATGAGATTTCCTTCTGTAATTGTACCATAAGTAAAAGTCTTCCCTATATAAAGGGGGGTTCTAATCATTTGTAATCCATCTAACTTTCGCATTATCAGAGCAATATAATACTCTCTTCACTTATTCTCTTGTTCATCACTCTGCTTTATACTTCATTATTTTAGTATCAGTGCGAGGGCACACTAGCTCGAGGGTTGAATTGCATTGCAACACTAATTTTCTTTATTTTACTGTCAATTTCCATTATTAATCATCATATTTATCAATTGGTATTAGGTGAAATCATGTGTCCTTAAAACCACGTATAAGTTTAATTGTAATTTGATTTTAAGGGTAAACAGTTTTACGCCCACCGTGGAGCTAAGGATAATAGTGATTGCTTAATACTAATTCTGATAACACACATTGCTTTACGCTTGTTCTCGTAAGTGTTTTTTTGATTTCAGGATCAGCATGTCGAACTCACAACCAGTGCTCACATATGCTGACAACAGCCTCGGTTTCCATAGGTAAAACGACAATGTAGCCGCCCCAAGGATCGAAGTACCTCAGGCTGGCATCGGAGGAGTACCAGCTTCAAACCCCGTCGACGTCAACTCCCACGTCTCCCTAAATGCCAATTTAGGTGTCGACCCCGAAAACAGCATCCGCAGAGAAGCTCGACCAACCGGTCAAGATGCATAGGGTGGCAAAGACGGCGTAGTTAGCCTTCGATTGATATTTGAAATGTTGCAAGCTCAACAAGCTCCCATGGCGCAACTTCAAAACCAGAACCGGACTCCGAGTAGAGCTGAACCTGAGCCCTCACTTGAAGGTGTTCACTGGGCTGAACAGTACCGAAGAGGTTGAATGCCAACGAATCGAGAATGACCCCACCATCATGAAAATGCTCGAGGAGATCACAAAGCGAATCGAGTTAGGAGAAAAGAAGATCGAGGCAAATAACAAAAAGGTAGAAACATACAACTCCTGAGTCGACCAAATACCAGGGGCACCATCGATTCTAGAGGGTTTGGATTCGAAGAATTTCGTGCATAAGCCTTTCCCCCCAAGTGCGTCTCCTAAGCCCTAGAGGTGGCTAACGGGCTGGTTCAAACCGGGACCGGACCGGCCCAGACCAGTTCAAACTGGGACCGGACCGGCCTAGACTGGTTCAAATCGGGACCGGACTGGCCCAAATCGGTTCAAACCGGGACCGGCCTGGCCCGGTTCATAGGGGGCCGGGTGGGGCTGGGTTAAGAGGTTAGGGGGGTTGAAACGGATTAAATTTTTAAAACGGGTAACCGGACCGGACCAACCCGATTCAAATGAACAGTGCTTGAACTGGTTAAACCGGCCCGGCCCCTTAAACCCCTACCCGTACGGGTTACTTTTTACCCGGATAAACCCGAACCCGTTAAACCCGTTAACAATTAACCGTAACCGGCCCGCTACCCAACCCGTACGGTTCAAAAAAATGGTAACCCGGCCCGGCCCGGCCCACCCGTTAGCCACCTCTACTAAGCCCATCCCGAAAATATTCTGCATGCTAGAAATTCCCAAGTATAATGGGACCACCGACCTTAATGAGCATGTCACTTCCTATACATGCGCAATAAAGGGGAATGATTTAGAGGATGACGAGATTGAGTGTTTCCTGTTGAAGATGTTTGGAGAAACTTTATCGAAGGGGGCGATGATATAGTACCACAATTTGCCGCCCAAATCCCTTGATTCCTTCGCCATTCTTGCAAATTCCTTTATCAAAGCACATGCCGGAGCAATAAAGGTCGTGACTAGGAAGTCGGACCTCTTCAAAGTGAAACAGAAGGACAACGAAATGTTAAGGGCATTTGTATCTAGGTTCCAGATAGAGCGCATGGACCTACCCCCGGTCGCAGATGATTGAGTTGTCCAAGTTTTTACTCAAGGGTTGAATGTACGAAGTTCGGTAGCCTCACGGCAGCTAAAGCAGAATTTAATTGAGTATCAAGTTGTGTCCTGGGTCGATGCGCATAATTGGTACCAGTCAAAAAGCAGGGTCGAGTATGATCAGTTAGAAACTTCTTCTGGTTCTGTCTATCCAAACAGGCCCGTCGGCAGAATCCAAAGGGACATCGATAAGGAACCCCGATCGAACAGAGATCTGTATCAACCATACAACAGATATCGTAGGAACGACGGCGCTGTACGTAATCCTATTTGAAGTGATCGAAGGAACAATCGAGGACAAAACTCCCGAGGGCTTATGAGTAAGAGTGGTTTCGATAAACATGTCGAGCCCACAGAAGCGCCATGGCTATCAAACAACTTCAACATCGATGCGTCAGCTATTGTATCGGCCATTGGGCAGATCAAAGATACCAAATAGCCTCGACCTCTGCAGACCGGTCTGGCCCAGAGAAACCCAAATCAGATATGCAAATACCATGGTATCCATGGTCACGGAACGGAAGACTGCAGGCAATTAAGGGAGAAGGTAATCCGCCTGTTCAACGAGGGCCACATTCGAGAACTCTTTAGCGACCGAGCCAAGAATCACTTCAGAGACAGGAATGTAAACAAGAAGGAAGAACATGAAGAACCATAGCACATGATTCACATGATCGTTGGTAGAGTCGATATTCTGCAGGAACCCGTGTTAAAGCGTACCAAGGTGTCAATCACCAGGGAAAAGCGAACTCGAGGCTATGTTCCAGAAGGGACCTTGTCTTTCAATGACGAGGAATCAGAAGGGATCTCACAACCCCACAACGACGCACTGGTAATATCTATCTTATGAATAAAATTGAGGTTAAACGTGTTTTGATTGATCCAGGAAGCTCAACCAACATTATTCGATCGAGGGTCATGGAACAACTCGACTTACATGATCAAATTGTGCCCGCAGCTCGGGTTCTTAATGGCTTTAACATGGAAAGTGAAACTACCAAAGGTGAAATCATCTTGCCAATAAACGTAGTCGGGACCACTCAAGAAACAAAGTTCCATGTGATCGAGGGCGATATGAGATATAACGCCCTGCTCAGAAAATCCTAAATTCATAAAATGAGGGTGGTCCCCTCAACCCCTCACCAAGTTCTGAAATTCCCAACACCGGATGGATTAAAAATGGTGTATGGGCGGCAACATGCTTCCAAAGAGATGTTCGCGGTCGATGAAGTAATACCGGTATCGTCCCCTTCATCAATAAAGGGATCGGAGTCTAAAGGAAAATAGGAGGCCAAATAGCAACCACAAGTATCAGCCTCGACCCAATCGGAGGAGCAGAGGGCGTACGAGGATGACGAACATTGGATCCCCCGATCTTTCATAATTCCTGATGATTCAGACGCTACAAAATCAACGTTCGAAGAGTTGGAGAAAGTCATATTGATCGAGTATCTGCCCGAGCGAAAGGTATACCTGGGCACGGGGTTAACCGCCGAGCTCAGGGAAAAACTCATTAAATTCCTTATAGATAATATGGATTGCTTTACTTGGTCTCACCTTAATATGATAGGGATCCCACAGGAGATCACTACCCATCGATTGAGTTTGGACCCAAAGTTCCGTCCAGTAAAGCAAAAGAGAAGGCCCCAGTCCGAGGTTAAGCACGCATTCATCAAGGATGAGGTAACCAAACTTCTCAAAATAGGATTCATTCGGGAAGTAAAGTATCCCGTGTGGTTAGCTAACGTAGTTGTAGTCCCTAAAAAGGGCAATAAACTTAGGATGTGCGTAGACTATAAGGACTTAAACAGAGCATGTCTTAAGGATTCTTTTACTTTTCCAAATATCGGTCGAATGATCGATGCCACGGCCGGCCACGAGATTCTCAGTTTTCTCGATGCCTACTCCGGGTACAAACAAATACAAATAAACCTGGAGGATCAGGAAAAGACTTTGTTCATCACTAAGCACGACACCTATTGTTATAATGTAATGTTGTTTGGACTAAAAAATGCTGGTGCAACTTACCAACGCCTAGTAAATCGAATGTTCGAAGAACAAATAGGAAAATCAATGGAAGTTTATATTGATTACATGCTAGTTAATTCCCTGCAAGTAGAGGACCATTTGAAACATTTTCAGGAGACCTTCGACATACTGAGAAAGTACAACATAAAGCTCAACCCGGAGAAGTGAGCATACGGGGTCGGCTCGGGGAATTTCCTCGGCTTCATGGTATCAAATCGGGGGATTGCGATCAACCCCGATAAAATCAATGACATCGAAGATATCACAGTCGTGGATAATATTAAGGTCGTACAAAGGCTAACAGGGCGCATAGACGCCCTAGACCGATTCATTTCGAGGGCCTCAGATAGAAGTCACCGGTTCTTCTCACTGCTTAAGAAAAAGAGCAATTTTTCATGGACCTCGGAATGCCAACAAGCCTTGGAAGAACTAAAATGGTACCTATCAAGCACGCCGCTTATTCACACTCCGAAAACGGACACGCAACTCTACTTATACTTAGCAGTCTTGGAAATCGCGGTAAGTAGGGTCCTAGTTCGACAAGAGCAATGTATGCAATTTTCTATTTACTATGTTAGTCAAACCTTAGGTAAGGTAGAGACACGATACCCACACTTAGAAAAATTAGCGCTTGCTTTAATAAGCGTCTCTAGGAAATTAAAACCATATGTTCAGTGTCACCCAATCTGTGTTGTGACTACCTATCCCCTTCGTAATATTTTGCACAAACCCGAACTCTCGGGTCGATTGTCCAAATGGGCCGTCGTGATCAATGGGTAAAATATCGAGTATTAACCCCGAACGGCCATTAAGTCTAAAAATTTGGTAGACCTTGTGGCCGACTTCACGCCCGCCCTCGTACCCGAGGTCGAAAAGGAACTATTATCAAATATGTGATCATTGGGGGTGTGGGCCCTATTCACAGACGCCGCTTCAAACGTGAAGGGGTCCGGGCTGGGCATCGTTTTGAAGCCACCCACGATTAATACAATTAGACAATCTATCATAACTTCAAAATTAACTAACAATGAGGCCGAGTATGAGGCCAAGGTTGCAGGTCTCGAGCTGGCTAAAAATATGGGAGCAGAGGTCATCGAGGACAAATGTGATTCCCTACTTGTGCTTAACCAAGTCAACAGGACTTTCGAAGTTCGAGAGGATCAAATGCAGAGGCACTTGGACAAATTACAAGTGACTCTACATCGATTTAAGGAATGGACCTTGCAACATGTACCTCGGGAACAGAATAGCGACGTCGATGCCCTTGCAAACCTGGGGTCATCGGTCGAAGATGATGAACTAAGCTTGGGGACTTTCGTACATCTTCGAGATCAGTAATCGAAGAGGGCCATGCCGAAATAAATTCTACAAGTCTAACTTGGATTGGAGAAATAAGTACATCGAATACTTAAAGAATCGGAAACTCCCATCAGACCTGAAGAAGTCGAGGACTCTACGCACAAAGGCAGCACGGTTCACCTAGTTCGGGGATGGAACACTATTCAAGAGAATGTTCGACGGACCATTGGCGATATGTTTGGGACTGGGCGATACCGACTACATCCTACGGGAGATTCACGAAGGCACTTGTGGAAATCATTCTGGTGTCGAGCCATTGGTTCACAAGGTTATCAGAGCAGGATACTATTGGGTCGATATGGAAAAGGATACAAAAGAGTTCGTTCGAAAGTGCGACAAATGTCAAAGGTATGCGCCGATGGTTCATCATCCCGGGGAGCAACTTCACTCGGTGTTATCCCCGTGGCCATTCATGAAATGGGGGATGGACATCGCCGGCCCTCTCCCATCAGTCCCAAGTAAATCTCAATTTATTTTGTTTATGACTGATTATTTTTCAAAGTGGATTTACGCACGGGCTTTCGAGAAAGTTAGAGAAAAAGAATTCATAGACTTCATTTGTGACCACATTATATGCCGGTTTGGGATGCCTGTTGAGATTGTGTACGATAATGGAAAATAGTTCATCGGCATCAAAGTGAAAAAAATTCTCGAGGATCACAAGATTAAAAGGATTCTATTGACTCCAAATCATCCCAATTGGAACGGACAAGTCGAATCAACAAACAAGACCGTCATTCAAAATCTAAAGAAAATTTTGACCGGCGCTAAGGGAAATGGAGATAGATCCTTCCCGAGGTCCTTTGGGCGTACACGACATCAAAATCCAGTACGGGGGCAACACCGTTCTCCTTAGTCTATGGTGCCGAAGCTCTTATCCTAGTCGAAATCGAGGAACCTAGCCTAAGGTTTCTATATGCAACATAAGAATTAAATCACGAGCAAGCATCGACCTCTTTTACAAATCCTGGTCGAACTCTCAAACAAATTTTTGATTTCATGCTAAGTCATAACAAATTTTATATGATTAAACAATAAACTTTTCAAGCTGAAAAGGGGGGAAAGCCATTCTTTTTTACAAAGTCCAGATTGGCCTAATACAAAATCCTAAGGGTTATTTTTTATTTTTGAGTTTGAGAAATCATCCTCACTCAACTAAAACCTAAGGTTTATCCTACTTCGAGTTCGAGCAAGCACTCACTCGACACTAGTTCGATTTCGGCCAAAATTGCCTGAGTCTCGAACCTAAGGATACGATTTCATAAGTCATAGAATGAAACAAAATGAAATAAAGACAAGATAGAAAGAAAAAGGAAAGGTTCCTTGTATAAATGTCAAAATTTATTTACAAGGGAAACATGGCCTGATCAAGGTATTACACAAAAATTTAAAGGGAAAATACTAAGTGCCTAATCTTCCCTGGGAGCTGCATCTTCACCAACAGGATCCATTCCACTCTCAGACCCGTTCACGCTCATCATCATCATCGGAAGAGGCCAATGCCTTAGTGTCGGCTTCGAGCTCTTTAGCATTTTTTATCTCATCAGTGAGATCGAAGCCTCGAGCATGGATCTCCTCGAAAGTTTCCCTTCGAGAATGGAACTTGGCAAGCTCGGACACCCAATATGCTCGAGTTTGGCCAGCGTCAGCCATTTCCTTTGCTTGAGCTTGAGCTTGAGCGTCTTCATCATCAGACCGATATACAACCACAATCGCCTCAGCATCAGCCTTGGCCTTCTCAGCTTCAGATTTAGCCGATGCAAGTTCGGTGACCACACGAGCCTCGAGCTCCTCCATTTTCTTGTCATGTTCCAAGCTCTTATCTTTCATGCCCTGAAGCTGTTTTCAGCCTAGGACAACTGAGCCCGAGTATCCTCCTCTGAGGAAAGGAGGTCCATATTTTGCTTCCATGTTAAGGTCTCCGCCTTCACCACATTTACCTCTCCACGGAGTTGCTCGATCATATCGAGCTTCTACTGGACCTGTGAGATAGAATTATTAGCCATCACTCCCAAATCGATGTCACGAGCTTCTAATATTTTTATTACCTGCTCGGTTAGGTTGTTTTGTCCTTTCTGAGCCGCGGCTAACTCAGCTCAGGGGTCCTTGATTTATTCCTCTTTCTGACCACTGAGAAAGATTAAGGGCATTATTCTCCTCAGTGAGCCTTTGAATTTCGGCCTCCTACCGGCTCAGTTCAGCTCGAGACCTAGAAAATGCTTCATGATGAAGCATTGAGGCCTACACAGATAGAAAGAAAACAAATTAGACAAGAAGAAAAATACAAGTATGATATAAATAATGTAAGTTAAGGCTTACCCGATTCAAGGATTGTTGTGCCTCATTGAAGAGGCACGATGCTCCAACTTCAACCATCAGGCCTTGGTCTTCCTCTGTGACCAGACCCCGAAGATAATTGTCCACCCCTACGGGGGCAGCAAAAACTCGTGCATCCTCCGGGTGAAGATGGCGATTGTTCGTTTGATCCCGGGACAGACGCTGGGGCTAGTAACTCATCGGTCAATCTGAAACTCGTGGAGGTCCCACCCGGATCCTTCCTTGATATTTCCAAGTCTCTAAGGCCGGAGGCATCCTTGATCCCCGGCAAAATAACCATGGAAGGGGTCCTCCCCTCCGTGGGATCCTTCTGCATCAGGAGTCCTCACGGCTTGAGTCTCCTGAATTGTCTCTTCGAAATATAAAGGGATGGAACCGGGCATCCAGGCAGAAACTACATCGATAAGAGAAAATGAAAAAGCAAAATAACATATAAAAACTAATAGTGGGATCATACTTACGTTTCATATTCCACTTCTCGGGAAACGAAATCTTTTCGGTCGGAATCAAGTCTGAAGTCTTCACTCTGATGAATCGACCCATCCAGCTCGATCTTTGTCCTCGACTGCTGGAGATGAACCTTGGCGGCCCCGCACTGGAGTTTATTAGCCCACATCGGTAAAGTCGGGGGTTGAATAACCTGATGAGGTGGTCGAGGGTGAAGGGGAGCCCGTCAATTTTGCTCGCAAAGAATCGGAGCAATATTACTATCCTCCAGTATGAGGGATGGATTTGCCCGAGGGTCACCTAGTACTTTTTGCAGAAGTCCACGATGATTTGGTTGAGGGGACCCAATGTGAAAGGGTAAGTGTAAACACTCAAGAACCCTTCCACGTGGGTGGTAATATCTTTCTCAGGGGTCGGTATCACGACCTCTTTATTCTGCCAGTTACAATCCTTATTCACTCTTTCGAAAAAATTCTCAAGTATCAAGCATATGTATCTCGATACCGGCTCGCAATAACCAGAGATCGACAAGGTTTTCTCAATCTTGAAATCGGAAATGATAACGCACCCCTAGGAATACATTCTTCAAGGCGTGGTTCCTGGAGGCCGGCTGAGAAGATGAAGCGGCTTCCTTTCGTGGCACATTCTTTGATGTTTTTGCCATTTAGTTTTGAGTTTAAAGAAAGATGAAGATGAAGAGTTTGGTGTTTTAAGAAGAGGTTAACGGTGAAACTTGAAGATTTGCAGATGAAGAACTTGAAAAAATGCAAAGAACTTTGAAGGATAGAGTAGAAGAGGTTGAAAGTAAAGTTTGAAAGAGTGGAAAAGAGGCATATTTATGGGTTTTACGGCGACGATTCAAAGTTGCTAATGACCGACCATAAACTGACACACATTAATAACTTGGGGAACTGTACCGATGGGACGTTTTGGTCACCTCTGTCGCTTACGTTACGGTGATGATGACATGACAGGTCGAGGTAAAAATGGAAGGCTCAACTCGTTTCTTGTCATTACACTTCAAAATATGAGGGGACTATCTGTATACGGTTAAAACTGGACCCACCCAATTTTATTGATTAACCGATACCAGGGTGATGGATCGAAGATCGGCCCCGTAATAGATCAGACCAAGGCATGAGGATAAGATACCGAGTTGGGGATTAGAGGTACATGTCGAGATCGAGACCAAACGAGATAGACATCAAGCAGAACCGAAGATAGCATAATAACAGAAAGGCGAGATATCCGTAACTGGTCGACCATCATGGCGAAAATCTCAGGACGGATCAAATCAAGAATGGTTATTTAGCTAATCATGGGATTTCCTTCTGTAATTAGAATTGTACCATAAGTAGAATTCTTCTACTATATAAATGAGGGTTCTAATCATTTGTCATCCATCTAACTTTCGCATTTTCATAGCATTACAATACTCTCTTCTATTATTCTCTTGTTCATCTGTTTGCTTTATAGTTGGTTATTTTAGTATCAGTCAATTCGAGGGCACACTAGCTCGAGGGCTGAATTACATTTCAACATTGGTTTGCTTTATTTTACTGTCAATTTCCATTATTAATCGTCATATTTATCAATTGATATTAGGTGAAATCATGTGTCCTTAAAACCACTTATAAGTTTAATTATTATCCGATTTTAAGGGTAAACACTAATTATACAACAACAACAACAACCCAGTAAAATCTCACTAGTGGGGTCTGGGAGGATAGTGTGTACGCAGACCTTACCTCTACCCCGAAGGGGTAGTGAGGCTACTTCTGAAAGACCCTTGGCTCAAGAGAACAAAAATACAAAAGAAGACAATATCAGTATCACCACAAAAATCATAAGAAAAATAGGAACAACATGAGATCCAGAAGAAAGATGCAAAGCAAAAGTGATAGCTAGTAAATAAGTTCGGCACTAAAAAGAGAAATAGTAAGACACATTGCCACTAGCTAACTTAAAAAAAACGCTACCAGACTAGACTCACAACGGTACAAAGTAAGGCAAGACTCAACTACCTCCTAACCAAAAACCCTAGTATTCGACCTCCACATCTTCCTATCAAGTGCCATATCCTCGAAAATCTGAAGCCTCACCATGTCCTGCCTGATCACCTCTCTCCAATACTTCTTCGGCCACCCTCTACCTCTTCTCGTGCCCTCCACAACCATCCTCTCACACCTACTTACTGGGGCATCTGGGCTCCACCTCTGTACATGCCCGAACCATCTGAGCCTCGCTTCCCGCATCTTATCATCAATGGGAGCCACGCGCACCTTCTCCCGAATATCATCATTCCTAATCTTATCCATCCTAGTATGCCCGCACATCCACCTCAACTTCCTCATTTCTGCTACTTTCATCTTTTGGATATGTGAGTTCTTAACAGGCCAACACTCAGCCCCGTACATCATGGCCGGTCTAACCACCGCTTTATAGAAGTTACCTTTGAGTATCTGTGGCACTCTCTTGTCACACAGGACTCCAGATGATAACCTCCACGTCATCCATCCTACCCTAATACGGTGTGTGACATCCTCGTCAATCTCCCCTCCCCCTGGATAATCGAACCAAGTTACTTGAAGTTGCCTCTACTTAGGATGACCTGTGAGTCAAGCCTCACATCCACGCCCACTTCCCCCAGCTCAGCGCTGAACTTACGCTCCAGGTATTCCGTCTTTGTCCTGCTCAGCTTGAAATCTTTAGACTCAAGAGCATGTCTCCATACCTCCAGCATATCGTAAACACCGACCCGCGACACATCAATCAGAACTATATCATCGGCGAATAACATGCACCATGGAACCTCCCCTTTAATATGGTGAGTTAACGCGTCCATCACCAGGGCGAATAAGAACGGACTGAGCACGGAGCCTTGGTGTAACCCCATAACAACCGGAAAATGCTCAAAGTCGCCTCCTACTATCCTTACCCGAGTCTTAGCCCCATCATACATGTCCTTAATCGCCATAATATAGGGAACCGACACCACCTTTTGTCTCCAAGCATCTCTAGAGAACTTCTCTAGGAACCTTGTCATATGCTTTCTCTTGGTCAATAAACACCATGTGCAGATCCTTCTTACTATCTCTGTACTATTCCACTAACCGCCTAACAAGGTGTATAGATTTTTGTAGTAGAACGCCCCGGCATGAACCCGAACTTTTTGTCAGATACAGATACCGACATCCTCACCCTCGCTTTAACCACCCTCTCCCACACTTTCATGGTATGACTCAGTAATTTGATACCCCTATAATTGTTACAACTCTGGATATCACTTTTTTTCTTATACAATGGAACCACCGTACTCCACCTCCACTCATATGGCATCCTCTTCGCCTTAAAAATAACATTGAACAACCAAGTCAACCACTCCAAACCTGCTCTCCCCACACACTTCCAAAATTCCACCGAAATCTCGTCAAGCCTTGTGGCTCTACCCCTACTCATCTTACTCATTGCTCTCAAGACCTCCTCAACCTTGATACGCCTGCAGTACCCAAAGACACGGTGACTCTCGGAATGCTCCAATCACCTAGCACGATATCTTGATCCCCTTCTTCATTCAGAAGTATATGAAAGTAAGTCTGCCATCTCTTATTAATATGGGAATCTTCCACCAATATTCTACCATTGTCGTTTTTGATGCATCTCGCTTGATCCAAATCCCGAGCCTTCCTCTCTCTCAACTTGTCCAGTTGGAATAGCGTCTTCTCCCCGCCTTTTTCCCCTAGTTCCTCGTACATACGACCATTAGCCATAGTCTTAGCCTCCGTGATCGCTAGCTTAGCTTCCTTCCTAGCTACCTTATACCTCTATATGCACGCAAGCCTCTCTTTCTCTATGCTCCCCACTAACTTTAGGTATGCCGCCTTCTTCACTTCCATTTTACCTTGGACCACTTCATTCCACCACCAGTATCCTTTGTGCCCGCCAGCGATGCCCGTCGAGACCCCTAACACCTCTCTTGTTGCCTCTCTTATACAGTCTGCAGTCGATGACCACATAGTGCTCGCATCACCACTGCTCCTCCAAGATCCCATAGCCGACAACCGCTCCTCCAACTCTAGGGCTTTATCCTTAGTTATGGCTCCCCACCTGATTCTCGGTCTTCCTCGAGCAGACCTTTTCCTCCTCTTTAACATAATACCAACGTCCATCACCAAGAGCCTATGTTGCGTCGTGAGTATCTCACCTGGAATCACCTTGCAATCCTTGCACAACCCTCTGTCACACCTTCTGAGGAGGAGATAGTCAATCTGAGTCTTCGCCACCGCATTTTGAAAAGTAACCTAATGATCATCCCTCTTCGTAAAGGTAGAGTTCGCAATCACCAACCCAGAAGCCTTAGCGAAGTCCAACAATGAGGTACCTCCTCCGTTCCTCTCCCCAAAACCGAAGCCTTCATGCACCTCACCATAACCACCTGCGGTCGAACCAATATGACCATTGAAATCCCCTCCTATGATTAGCTTCTCAGCAGGCGGAACCTGGCGCACAATCTCATCTAACCCGTCCCAGAAACGCTGTTTAACCTCCTCATCTAGGCCCGCGTGCAGCGCATTGGCGCTAATGACGTTTAGAGTGCACTCTCCAACCACCAACTTAATAATCATCAATCTATTGTTCACTCGTCTAACCTCAACCACAGACTCTCTAAGTTCCCTATCCACCAAGATACCCACTCCATTCTTACCCTTCTGGACTCCTGAGTACCAAAGTTTATACCCATCCACGTCTCTCGCCCTGAACCCTACCCACCTTGTCTCTTAGACACACGCTATATTGATCCTCCTCTTCTGGAGGATCTTCGCTAACTCTAAAGACTTACCCGTCAATGTACCTACATTCCATGACCCAATTCTCAATCAATGGACACCCTTGTTCCCTTTACCTCCCGACCCGCCCCCCAACCCCTGCCCTAATTTTAAAGAATCTCAAAGTTCAGATGGCCCGGTGAGTAATTCTCGACACATTACATTTTATTAATTTGACAAAATATCTTTAGCTCACCGGTTACTGTTGTTTGGCACACACTGTTATTCTTGCTGGATTTCATATTTTCGTTCTAAATGTACACTTCCATGCATGAAAATAGAAATGAGCACCAGGTAGTGGTCTATACAGACTGTAACTTAACTTCTCATACTTGTTTGTAAATGACAATCTCGAACAATAGATAGTACTAATTTATTCGATTATGCATATAACAATCAAGTGTGTAGGTTGCTGGACCATTTCCAGTGATATGTCACAGTCCACACAAACATACTGTCCGAGTAATCGTGCCATTTGTGTACAAAGCAATTAGGATGGGCAGTTCGGATCAGAAGATGCCTTTTGGCAACCAATGAGTGTAGTTTTTTTATAACTATGGTGTCAAGCCAGCTTGCGCACCTTAACAAATTTCACGGAATACCTGCTATCTGCCACCAGTAACACGTACCAAGTAACTCTATCCATCAAAGATTGAACAGATAAGAAGAAATCACTTGAAATTCTTTTGTCTCTGCTGAGATTCGAACTAAAGATCTCATGTTCCCAATCCACTTCGTTGACTAGTAGGCCATACTCTTCGATGCCAAATGGGTGAGTGAGGGTAATTTATGACCACAAAAGGTTTTATTTATAGTCTTTGGGAATGGTAATACTACTCCCTCCGTTCCACTTTATGTGAACATGTTTGACTGCACACGGAGTTTAAGAAAAAATGAAGATTTTTGGAATTTGTGATCCTAAACAAGTCAAAAAGGGGCCAGAGTATTTATATGGTTATAAAAGCTTCTCATTAGGGGTATAATTGTAAGTTTAAGCAAAATTGTATCCAAATTTAGAAATGGATCATTCTTTTTGGAACGGACCAAAAAGAAAATAGGTTCACATAAACTGGAACGGATGGAGTATTAGATAAGGCCAGGATTGATGGCCATGAAATTTTGGACGATATCTGGGACGCATAAAGCATTAGGAATTCAGGCCAATCAGACTAAGTGCACGTTTGGACATAAAATTTGATGGAAGATTTTTCCATAAAAAATTACTTTTTTTCGAAATCAATGTTTGTTCATAAAATTTTCAATTTTCACTTAAGATTCATTTTGGAAATTTTCAATAATTTGAAAAACTGCAAAAACCTGTTTTTAAAATTTCTACTCAAATCACTCATAAAATTTCAAAAACAATCCAAACTGAAATTTATGCCCAACTCAATTTTAAATTTCAAAATACCATTTTCGCTTTAAAAAATTAATTAATTTTTCGAATTTTACAATTCTTATGTCCAAACGCCTACTAATTAATGACACTTGTGACATTACATTAGGGCTGTGCACGGATCGGATTGGATCGGATTTAGCACATTTCGGATTCGGATTTCGGATTTCGGATTCTAGAAAATGCAATCCGAATCCGATCCGAATTATATCGGATCGGATTCGGATTTTAAAGTTTGGATCGGATCGGATTTCGGATCGTAAATGCCTCAATGTTGTAAACTAATATGTATATTTTCTTTGTAAAAGAGGCAATGCATTAAGAAAAATTCATGTTTATACAATTATGAGAGTACTATGGTGCCAATATAGCTAACTCTAGCAATTGTAAAGGTAATTACTTGGAGGAAGATGTAAAGAAAGTACTGACTATCCGAAATTAAAGTGTAGTATTTATACATTGCCTAATAATTTCGGATTTCGGATCGGATCGGATTAAAATATACCAATCCGAATCCGATCCGAAATCCGAAATTTTTATAAACACAATCCGAAATCCGGTCCAATCCGAAATCCGAAATCCGAAATTGAATGGATCGGTTCGGATTTCGGATATCCGATCCAAATGAACAGCCCTACATTACATGGCTTCAAGATTCCAGTGCAGGACCTCTTATTGTGTAAGATGGCAGAGCATGTGCCGGCTCTGGCATTAGATTCAGTGATATGCACATAGCAACAGGAGCATTAGATTCAGCAATGTGGTGGATTTACACAAAGAATAATCCACTATTTATCACATATAGCACAGCTTGCTTTATGCATACACGAGCACATAAGAACCATAGCTTCCTTCAATCACTACTAGAAACTGGCGGAAACCGTTCAGGGCCTTCCGACCGAAATCCGTTGGAAGAAAAAATCAAAAAGTTAATAGGTCGCAAAAGTCAGATAAGAATTTTAAACAAAAAAATACCGAGCATCATCGGTCGATAAATGTGGTCCCACAATATCAAGACGTTGTTTTATCTGACACATTTGAAATATCCGATCGATGTCGATCGGAATATGATCAGTCTTTGACCAAAAGCTGGTCACACTTGTATATCATGTTGAATTAAAAATAGTTCCCCACTACCAATCAAAATCGGGCGGCGCGGCATTCTTAATTTATTTTTTCCCGCCCAGTGTCAGTTGGTTTTTTCTCATAACAAATATAACTTTTTAAAAGTGATGAAATTACCGACCGATTTCGGTCATTATTAATGGTCAATCATTTGTAGATAATTGTTATTTACAATCTACATATATTTAACATCCTAAATTGTGTGTGTATATATATATATATATATAGAGAGAGAGAGAGAGAGAGAGAGAGATAGATAGATATAGATATAGATATAGATAGATATCGTGTGATTTGACCGAGTATATGTTGTTACTACAATTTAAGTTTTAATTTAGCACTACATCTAATAGCACTATACATGTTGTTTTCAAATGTGTTCTAGCGTGTTGGATGTCGATACTAGACTCGTTTGCTCACACATTAAAACTCAATATTTAATACACTAATAGCCTGTTTGGCCAAGTTTTTTTTGGGGCCAAAAGCATTTTTGGCCAAAAATTGAGGTGTTTGGCCAAGTTTTTGGAAGGAAAAAAAAGTGCTTTTGAGGAGAAGCAGAAGCAATTTTGGAGAAGCAGAAAAAAGTAGCTTCTCTCCAAAAGTACTTTTCTGAGAAGCACTTTTGAGAAAAATACACTTAGAAGCAGTTTTCAAACGCTTGGCCAAACACTAATTACTGCTTAAAAGTGCTTGTCAAATTAATTAGCCAAACACAAACTACTTCTCACCAAAAGCACTTTTTTAAAAGTACTTTTGAGAAGAAAAAATCTCAAAATAAGCTGATTATACAAGCTTGGCCAAACGGGCTATAAGGTCGTCAATATGCCCGAGCGTCTTGCCAGTTAAAATTAAGAATGATGCATGTTCTAGGTTAAATAAAATGGTAAAAAACATATCCTAGGTTAATTAAATTTTCAATTGATCCACTGATCAAGTATCCGATTAAAGTACCAATAAGGTAATCGAGAATAAAATATCCAAGTGCGTTTTACACTACATTATGTGAGTGCCTTACATATTCTAAGTCATTAAGAATTACGGACCGAAGCCGGTTGGAATTTATGTTTTTAAATTTATTATTACTATATATAATAAGGGAGAATCAAAGGACTTTTGTAGTCCTCACATACATTTTCAAAAAAAATATAAGCTTTTCACTAAATTACTTTTATGTCCTGGTCTTATTTTTAATGTCAAATTTTTCTTTTTGTTTTATGGTTTACAGCTTGTCATATCACTTAATGTCTCAGTAACACGTGTGAGCTTGGTGCAACAGTATGCCCTATTTAATTTGTAATTTACACGTTAAGCAAGGTTAAAGGCTATTATGATCAATGGACCCCACGTAAATTTGTCATTCCCACTCATTTCTATATACATATTTCTATTAGAATGATTATGTGAGCCCCACTTAAATAGCTACTATTAATGATTATTATCATCTCACATCCAAATCTCCCTTAAATAGCTACCCTTTTTAAACGTTACACTAATTATGTAATTTTAAAGTGTGTTACATATTCTTTTCTCTTGATTTAATAATGTTCAGAAGCAAATAAATATTTTTTGGCTTAATATTCTATTTATAATAAAGGGCAATAGAAAAAAAAAATTCCGTCCTCACATTCAAGTTTTCAAAACCATTGCCTTAAAGTTAGTATTTTTTACTCTATCAGTTTTGTGGGTGTTGAGTTAATAATATCACTTTTAAGTCTATTTTTTAATTCTATGGTTTCTTATAGGAGAAGTACATAATATCTTTCTACATCACTTCTCACCCTACACTAACCTTCAAATGGAGTCATGTTTGCATCTTAACCAAAATGTTTGGTTCTATAATTCAAATTGTTGAAGTCCTATAGCTTTAAGTACCTTTTACCTTTACAAATTAAAGAAACATCCAAACTCCTATTTATCGGTCTTCATAATATTATCGCTACATTAGCAAAAACGCATCCTTTAAAAGTGAAAAGGATTAAATATTAACTAGATGAGTAAAACATGTTAAGCCTAATATTTTTAAACTCTTTTGGCGTGTGGACCTTTATAGATTTTTTTTTTGTTAAGAAGATTGTGGGAACTTAAGTATTGTTATTCCCAGTTTCTTTGTGCGTTGATACGAATTCTAAGAAAATCTCTTAAATGATACATGGTATATCAATTCGGGATTCACAAGGAATACCAGACTGAAAACGGGCTGGTGTATTTAAATTTTATTTTGATTTTAAATTGAGTATGCTCGATTATTTTTTATCAGGAGAAATATGATATTTGGTGCCCTACTAATTAATTTGTAATTTACACGTTAAGCAAGGTTAAAGGCTATTATAATTATTTCGCTATCTTTTTTCGAGAACCGCCTAAAGTTCCAACTAAAAAGAACTAAAAAAGTGAAATAATTTTTCATTATTTCAGTTGAAGTACCCGTGGACCCGACGTAAATTTATCATTCCCACACATTCCTATGTACATATTTCTAGTAGAATGATTATTATCATTTTACATCCAACTCCCTTAAACAGCTAACCTTATTCAACATTACACGGCGTAATACATATTTTACCCATCAAACTTGCACCCAAATCCCTGTTACACACTTGTTGACCACGGGTTGAACTTTACACACCAAATATTTCATATGTGTGTCAATTACACACTGCTTTTGACCAGCCTAGTTAATATTCAATGTCGTGTATACACGCGCATCTCTGAATTAAAAAATACCCTTTTAATTAACTGACACATTTATAGAATCGTCCCGCTCAAATAAAAATAAAAATAAAACCAGTGTAGCACCTTCCCCACCACTGCACCGCCTTCTCCACCATTGCAACCCCTTCTTCTTTGTAAAGAAAACTCCACCACAATTACCACAAAACTACTAGCTGCAACACCCAAATAGATGCACACAAACAACATACCAAATCGTAATTTTGCCTGAAACTCCATCTCTGATCCTCCCTTTTTTTGTCATTATTCTTTCTTTACACAAAGCTCGATAATGATGAGTCAAAAGACAATAACAAAAAATAAAATATAAGATCTTTTGTTGGCAAAATTAAAAGAATCACAAAGGCCACTTTGTCAACAAAATTCCAAAGTAAGAAATTAAAAACTTAAATTAAAACAATATGATTGAATTGTTTCGGAGAAATTTCAAATGTTGAGCAACCAAAAGAAAAAGCAAAATGGGAGAAGGTTAACGGAGAAAAAGACGAAATAGGGGGAGGGAAGATGAAACCAGGTAGGGAAAGGGGGTTGCGGAAGAAAAAGAGATGGGAAAGGGCATCTGAACAATGTAAAGCAACAGGGGAAGAGTTTTTTTGTGTGTGGTTGGGGGAGGTGGGAGGAGAGGGGCAACGACATAGATTGGGGAAGGTGGTTGGGCCAGGGAAGAAGACAAAAGAGGGAGGGGTTATTTTTTCCTTTTTATTTATTTGTTAATTGGTGTAAAAAGAAAAAAACTTAAAAACACGTGGATTCTTTATTAAACTTGTGACATGAAAGTTATATCATTCACGCGCTTGTTTTATGTGTGTAACACGCTGATGACACGTAGCTAAAGCAGTGTGTAATTGACACACATATGAAAGGTTAGGTGTGTAAAGTTCAACCTGTGGTCAACAAGTGTGTAACAGAGATTTGGGTGCAAGTTTGATGGGTAAAATATGTATGTAATTTTAAAGCGTGTTACATATTCTTTTCTCTTAATTTAATAATGTTCAGAAGCAAATAAATATTTTTTGGCTTAATATTCTATTTATAATGAGGGGCAATTGAAAGTTTGTTCCCGTCCTCACATTCAAGTTTTCAAAACCATTACCCTTAAAGTTGCTATTTTTTACTCTATCAGTTTTGTGGGTATTGAGTTAATAATACCACTTTTAAGTCTATTTTATAATTCTATGATTTTTTTATAGGATAATAACTTTCTACAATCACTTCTCACCTTACACTAACCTTCAAATGGTCATCATAATGTTTGGTTCTATAATTTGAGTTGTTGAAGTACTGTAGCTTTATGTACTTTTTACCTTTAAAAATTAAAGAAAAACATGTAAGCATCCAAACTCCTATTTATCGGTCTTCATAATTTTATCGTTACATTAGCAAAACCCATCATTTAAAGGTGAAAAGGATCAAATATTAACAAGATGAGTAAAACATATTAAGCCTACTATTCTTAAACTCTTTTGACGTGTGGATATTTATAGTTTTTTTTTTTTTTTTGTTAAGAAGATTGTAGGAACTTAAGTAATGTTATTCCCAGTTTCTTTGTGTGTTGATACGAGTTCTAAGAAAATCTCTTAAATATGATACAAGTATATCAATTCGGGTTTCACAAGAAATACCAGGCTGAAAACGGGCTGGTGTATTTAAAATTAATCTTGATTTTAATTTGAGTACGGTCGATTAATCAAGAGAAACACGATATTTGATGAAAATTTAAAAACATAATACAAATTATTATTTTTAACCATATGTATTATTCTTTTACCTTGAATTTGGGCCCGGGCTCAACACGAACTTACTCCAACTAGTATTCTAATAATACCGACCGAATTTGGGCGGAATGTTACATTTTCAAACAAAATCAGAAAACTACATGTTTACTTCAAAACTATCTTCTCTAGTTCACTGTTCACATGCAGAGAGTCAAAATAATCATTGATTGGTAGGGCCCTTAGCATAGTCACAATGAAAGTTACCCCTTCACCTTTTCCCATGAGACAAGATCAGAAAACACAATAAATGGGTAAGGGGTCCAAAATCCACAATGTGTGCCCCTTTCTAGCTGTCAAACTGTATCTCTTGTCACTACCAAGCAAAAGACATTTAACTCTTTTCCTTCATATGCTGGAGACTATAGTAGTTATTGGTCCCCCTCCCTCCCTTCTCCCAGCATCCACAAATATCCCAACTCATAAACCTAATTACTAACTGTTAGAGGTGGCAAAATGGTTAAAAGAAAATAATTAATCATTCATATTATCCATCCGATAATGAACTATTTAAAAACGGGTCAAATATGGATAACCAATGAGTCTAACTTTTACATTTGTAAAGCCTCAAATTGGGGGTTCCTCAAGTAGGAAGACTAAGAATTCTCTCAAAAGTGATCATATGCAAGAAGTCATGGATACTATGAGTTACACATGTTATCCGCCGGTTAACCCGTTTTTATCCGTATTAAATATAGGTCGAGTCGGATAATTTATCCGTTTTTTCATTACCCGCTTTCGACTCGAACCATATCCGATCCGACTCAACCGGCCCGTTTGCCCCTCCTAATTACAGCAATTACACAGTTTCATTTTATAATCATATAGCAATGTTTGATTAGGCACAACGTTTAACAAAGAGAAAATAGGTTATTTAGAGCAAAATGAAGGGGGAAAACAGTTAAGAGAGTTTCCAAATATACTATCTGAAATGGAACAAATATATTTGGAAACTCTTTAAATAAATGCATAATTCGTTTTAGAATAGACTATAAAAAGGAAAGAGTAACATATAAAATGGAACAATCAGAGTATTCACTTTCTTAAACATGTTGAAACCCATACAAGGCAAACATAGGCAACATTTTACTACTACTTTCTCCTAACATCATTTCAACATTTCCTCACATGAAGACCAAACTGATACAAGGAATTGAAAGGGGATTGTTACATAGGTCTGCTGTGTAATACAATCTGACAATTTCTTTGCATTTGGAAAGTGCATCCAGCTAGAAGAGTGAGTGGAAATTTAATTATATACTAACAAAAAGAGCTATGCTCTTAACAAAATTGAAAGCAACTAAATATGACAACAATAAGAGCTACTCTACAAAAAACCTAAAGCGAGTGCTGAATTTGCACAAGTGAATTGTATGTACATTCGCCAGCTCCAAAATGAATGGTAGAAGAAAATAGGGAGTTCGAATTTGACCTTTTAGCCCAGTTGCCCAGGCTACTCCTCGTCGTCAACTTCTTTCTTCCTCAACAAAGATCGGTTGGTTTGAACAGTGCTTTCATATCCACTGCTATCACCTGATTCAATTATGCGTTTGTCCATTACCCTCTCTTTCATTCCATCATGATGTGAACGTCCATGTTCTCTTCCAGTTCTTCGATCCTGTATGAACCACACAGTTAAGGGAGGGAAGCAATGTACTATCATATGATGATTGATAGAAAAATGATGTGGTGATTCAAGTACTACTTAACAAAGCTTCTTGGCAAAAGTTTTGACTAGTGTTAGTTCATAACAATTAACTTGATATCAGATATTTGATCAGATTTCTACAATTAGTTTTTAAAACAATCAACGCGTAGAAAATGTGAGGGAGATTCATCCAAATGATCCGTTACTGAATCTGTGGTGCAACAAGCATCGTCTTTATAGAGGAGAATGTGGCATGCATTGAATGCTTATAACAAAAAAGAAGATACACGACCTTCATAACATCACAGATAAGTAAACACTCTAAAGCAACCACAATTGCACTATATTTAAGTGATTATTAGACTCAATTCAGTTCATTCCGTCTCCCAGAGGATATGTTCTTCAGAGTTCCTTCACACAATAAATAAGAGGGAAGAAGTTGCATTCCTCTATAAGGAAAGGAGGTTTGCATACATCAAGTTAGCAAGATACAAGGAACCAAAATGCATGTTCAGCTGTCATGACTAGTAATATATGATATTTAGTTTAAGGGCATGCAGTTCTAAGAGGAAAGCTCAAGCTTACATCGCGGAAGGGAAAATCATCAGCTTCAAGCATGTGTATCACATGCCCCATCTTTGGCCTCTTCTGAGCATTGGGGTCTACACAGCGTAATGCTACCAAAAGGGCACGTTTCAATGCTCTTGAAGATGGCTTCTCACGCAACTTAGGATCCAAAACACCTTCGGAATTCCGGTTAGAAACCATTGTCTTAAGCCACTCAACCAGATTTACCTGAGAGTTAGATCCACTACAAAAGTCAGAACAAGATGCAAGATTAAAGAGGTTTCTTAAAACAAGACGGCCATTTAGATAATTGGAACAAACCTCTCCAGGAGCACGGCTATAATCCACAGGATTCCTTCCAGAAATAATCTCCATAACAAGAATTCCAAAACTATAAACATCACTCCTGTCATTCAACATGCCAGTGCTGGCATATTCTGGAGCAACGTAGCTAATAAGAGAAACAAGAACATTGGCAAATCAATTTACACGGTTACCCCAAAAAACTAGAAGCGACAGTAAATGCTAGTGGATTTGAGACGTCCAGCACTAACCCGAAAGTTCCCATAACCCGGGTAGTTATGTAGCTCCTCTCTGAGCCCAAAAGCTTAGCTAAACCAAAATCAGATACTTTTGAATTCCACTGCTTATCAAGCAAAATATTGCTTGACTTGATGTCACGATGAACAACTTTGGGTTCGAGGCCCTCATGCAGATAGGTCAACCTGCATTCATTGTCAAGCTTTAGTTTTTCATTTAACACAATCTAGATAACAATGACTGCCCAAAATGAAAAAGCTAGAAGTTTAAATATCCTAAACAAACGGAGCTGAACTTATACCCTTTTGCTGCTCCAAGAATAATATTCATCCGAATTTCCCATGTAAGAGGGCTGTATGGCCCTACATCTCCATGGAGCCACTGCTCTAAGTTCCCATTGTCCACATACTCATACACAAGCATCCTGAAAACAGCATAGAATCATCTTGAGTAATCCCAACACTAAAATCAGCAGATTTGTAGGTCCAAATAATCCTTATACTCAGGCTACAAGCACACAAATGTAACAGTAATTGATCAAATAAAATTGAAGACTGCTGAAACTGAAATACCTGTGAGCTCCCTCAGCACAGTAACCAAGTAACCTCACCAAATTCTTGTGCCGAACTCGACCAATTGCTTCCACTTCAACCTTAAATTCCCTCTCTGCCTGTCCCCTGAAAAGAATATCACATGAAAAAACTAAAGAACAGAAAGAAACGTGCTCCTCATCAATAAGCGTATAAGTACCCATCAAACTTCAGCATGCATTTAACTAATCAAGGACCAAATAACAGTGGCAGATTTACCCTTCTCAGCTAGTCCAACCGAATCCACTACTTTCAGCGCAGACCATGTACATTTGCAAACTTTTAAAAATGTATAAATAGTTAATAAACTACACTCTAAACTTACTGACTATAAATTGTTATTGAACTCATGAGAAAGGACGTATAACCATGAAACATACTTAACATAAATGGCATGTTACGTGCGAGGAGTATGTGACATGCCTAAACATGTTAGCATCTACTCTCTCTAGTTATGTGATACTCTTTCCTTTTTGGTCTGCCAACAAAAAAAACTTCTTTCTATATTTAGAAACAAGTTAACTTAAAACTTCGCATTTAACACTTACTGAGAAGCCATTGAAATGTCTATAGATTGTTCTAGACCACAAATTTCAGCCATCAGTCTTTCTTTCTTAAACTCGGTGCCTAGTCAAATATATCCACGTAAAAAGGGATGGAGGGGTATATATAAGCAATTGCACTATGCATACACAAATAAATAAGCACACAGCAAACAACTTTTTATCAGTAGCTTACATTACAAAAGCAAACAACTTTGAATGCCTTTTACCTGTTGTTAAGCAAATTCTTAACAGCAACACTACTATTATCTTCCATAACTCCACGGTACACAATGCCATACCCACCCTCCCCAATCACATTCTCATGAGCAAAAAAATTAGTAGCAATCTCAAGCTCCCTCAGAGTGTACCAATGACCCCAACCTAAATGCGAAACCTCAGGCACCGCAATGCTCCCCTGCTCACCCGAACGCACCTCCCCACTTCCCTGACCCGACCCTCCACCCGACCCGACCCGATCCGGGAACTTAACTAAATGACCCTTCCCATTCCCACTCCCAATCTCAATTTGGATTCTTTGCTGATACCCACCACCACCTGAGTTGTTTAGGGGTTCTTTCTCGGGTTCCGGAAGTGGGTCCGGTTTGTCGGGTAGAGTCCGAGATGGGTCAACTCGGATCTCTTTGATTTCGGTAGAAATGATGTTTGGTGGGATTTGGGGGTTTGTAGAATTACGCTTTGAAGTGTACCAAAGGGAGATGAGAAAGAGGAGAAGTACAATTGCAGCTCCAACGATAATACCAACAACTACCCATAAGTGTAGACCGAATATTGAAGTCTTCTTTGAGAGCTCATCATTCAGAAAAGCTGACATTTTTTTTTTCTTATTCTTCAACTGAGAAGAATCTTGGTTAGCTGAAACTGAAATACATGAACACTAAGAAGTGTTAAAGACAGATAGAGGAAGTACAGTGTAAGGTTTAGTGATCTTGGTATGGTCCAATAAGGTGTGTGGGTGGGGGGGGGGGGGATAGTACAAACAGCGGGGT
>ML279660.1:40179-63515 GCA_005239495.1 Nicotiana undulata
GGGGGGGGGGGGGGGAGATAGTACAGACAGTGGGGTGTTAGAGGAGCTGTGGGTTAGTGGGTTTAGGACCAAAGGAGGGAGTGAGCGGTCAAGGGTAGGGAGGGCCGGAGGGGGAGGAGCAGCTGTAATGATGGGACTGCTAAAAGGGGATGATTTGTTCAAGCCTTCTAAAGGAGTGAAAGGTCAAATTAGAAGGATTAAAATAAATTCAAAATTACTTCCTCCGTTTATGCACTTTGCTTTGCATGGAGAAAATTATTTCGAAATTAATTATTTTATTCTTTTATGAAAATAAAATAATATTATAATTTTAGAATAATTAATTTCGTAATTAATTATACTATAATTTTATTTCAATCAAATATAAAAAAAAATTATCTCAAATTTAATTCTAGATTAGTTATTTCTTATCCCTCCTACTAAATGAGCCTTTAGTCTTTGTGGTCTAAATATCTTTATGTAATTATAAATTATATTATAATAAATAAAAAAATTAAATTATTTCAAACATAGAGTTGTACAATTTTTTGGGACATATTCAAACGAAAGTGTATCACATAAGTTGGAAGAAAAGAATACCATTTTTAATTAAATCAGTGGGTTATATATATATGCATTAAAAGGGTTAATTCATATACTACGACACCGACACAATTTGTTCAAAAATTACTAGTGACGACGAGTCAAACTCAATCCGTACAACTCAACGTAAGTTAGTTACACTTGGTAAATTAATGCAGCCATGCACTGCAGGTCTTCGGTTTCATATTTTCATCGTTCGATTTAGCACAAAGTATAATAAATAAATGATAGGAGTACTATTTTTTAAAAATTATGGATTTGAATATTTTATAAAATTTTGATATCATATCAAATGTGTGAGTTTGACTGTAAAAAGCTTTTAAAATGTGATATTAATAAGAAAACAGTGCCAAAGAAAGAAAATGGAAAGAGTAGTTATTTGCTGAGATCAAAATGGTTTGGTCAATCAATCGAAATTCCGACCAATCTAATTTATTGTTTTAAACTGGAGCAACTTGAATATATGTTACACTTTTTTGTGTCAAAAGATGAAACTTTTACTGATTCTTATTTACACTTTGTTGGGAGATCACAAAAGTGAATCTTTAGACTATACATATACGGATTTACTGAATATGGACTAAGAGTAATTCATCTATAGACTTTAATTGAAAGTGTTTCTTTATCTTTTTCTTCTTCTTCTTCTTTTATCTGTGTTGTTTGGTTAGAATTGGATGGTTAAAAGAATTCCCTTGAAGATAGCAGATTTTGTTTGGCTCCATATTGAGGATGATAGTGATACATCAATCCTCCCTTTTTCTTTTCTCCTTTTTTAATTATAGCTGAGGTCCTTTTACATTTCTTTATTAAATAAAAATGGAAGATTGAAGAATTTTAATTTGTGGATATAGTGATCTAATTAGTTTATTGTTTCATTCCATTCTTATAAGGCTTTTGGGGTATGTTTGGTATAACGGAAAATGTTTTCAATCTTACTCATTTTACGGTGTTTGGTTAGCAGATTAAGAAAAATAACTTCTCAAAAGTATTCATAAATAATTTAGATACAATAACATAAACTTATACAACCTTCTGAACTCACATATTCCATAAACTTAACCGCTAAATTTTTGAACCCGCAAACTTCCGAACACATAAACCTCTGAACTCATAACTTTGAAACTCGTAAAATTTCAAACTTATAAACTGAAAAATGAATTTGGGTCTGTCGTTACGTAGAACTTGTATTATAATTACTGTTATTGACTTGCCATAGGTTGGTTATACTGTTTATGATATGTTAGAGTTGGTAGGCTTGAAATCGAAATGGTTGTAGTGAGAGTTTAGTCACTTAGTCTTTAAAAATGGCCTTATAGTTGGAAAAGTCAACTGAGAGTTGACGTATTGGTAAACGACCTCGGAATGCGGATTTTATGGCTCGGATAGCTTCGTTAGGTAATTTGGGACTTAGGAATGTGTTCAAAAATATTTTGTGATGTCCGGTGTAGAATTAGGCTTGAATTGGCGAAAGTTAGTTTTTGTAATTTCCGGTCGGCAATGGAAAATAGGTTATCGGGGTCGGAATGGAATTTCGAAAGTTGGAACAGGTTCGTAATGTCATTTTGGATATGTCTGCAAAATTTTAGGTTAATCGGAGTTGTTTTGGATAGTTTCGGCATCGTTGGTGGATTTTAGAAATTTCAAAGTTTTAGGCTTGAATCCGATGTGATTTTGGTGTTTTGATGTTATTTTTAGTGTTTTGAGAATGCCACTAAGTTTGAATGATCGTATATGATGTGTTGGTAAATTTGGTTGGGGTCCCGAGGGGCTCGGGATTGATTTCAGGTGATTAACGGAAGTTTTGAAGTTGGTAAAATGCAGCTTCAGTTGCTGGTGCTGGTGTAACCGCACCTGCGGAAGTTTGACCGCAGGTGCGGGCCCGCAGGAGTAGACAAGGCTCCGCAAGTGCGGGGAAGGTCGCATGTGCGGTTAGGGGACCGCAGGTTCGGGAACATGGCTGCATGTGCGGAAATCCCTGGACAGTATTAAATTAAACCTCCCGCGACCATAACCTATTTTTTACACCATTTTTTGTACAGAAGGAGAGCTTTGAGGCGATTTCGAAGAGGGAGAATCAGTGTTCTTCATAGAGGTAAGTATTTTGGACCCTAAAACACGATTATAGGTGATTAAGGAACATAACATCAATGTTTAATTCATGAAAATCAGTAGAAAAAGATGGGGTTAGGGCTAGAGATTATGAGACATTCTAGGGATGATTTGAGGGGTCAAACGAACTCCGATTTTAGCGTTTTTTATATGTACGGACTCGTGAGATGATGAAGAACATTTTGATATAAAAATTTTCGAGTTCCGAGACACGGGCCTGGAGGTCGGGTTTTGGCTAATTTCGGGTTTTGAGCTAAAATTGGTATTTTTCAATTGGAATTCATTCCTTTAGCATAATTTGATGATAAAAATCTGAACTTCGTAGATTTGGAGCACTCGGAAGTTGATTCGAGAGGCAAGCGGGTCGCAGAGTAGCTTTTCGGGCTAGTTTGAGGTAACTAATGTTTTTAAATCTTATCCTGAGGGTATGAAACCCCGGACTCTACATCCTTTCACAGATTTTGGAATGCAAAGACTGGAACTTTGGAAATATATTCCCTATTTAGGCAACTATTGAGTTGCGGAACCGATTTTAAGCCTATGCTTAATAGTATTGATATATTTTGATATGATTTGGATTGTAAGCCATGTTTGGGGCCTAGTGCCGATCTGTTTACCCCTTTGGGGGATGTTTTCACTATTTTACTCACTTGATATGTTATGCTTTTCACTAAGCCTTTTCTTGATAATGGTTTTGACACTCAGAGTATTTTGATATTATTTATTGAAATGAAACACTGTTTTGGGTTGAGAACCCGGTATATTTGTGGCTCGAGTGGCATGTTGAGAGTGTCTGACTGAGTGAGGCTACGGGGCAATATTGTGAGGATGTTATGATACGAGAGAGGTCGAGGGACAATATTGTGAGTGATTTATGTCATGATGTGGCTTGTTACAGTGCTTGGGCTGTAGGAGCCCCTCTAAAGTCTGTACACACCCCATTGAGCGCAAGTACCTACTGAGTGCGAGTGATGCCCGCAGGGCTGATACTGAGTGGTTGTGAGGTTGCATGATAGGCTGATATTGAGTGACTGTGAGGTTGCCTCCTGGGTTGATACTGAGTGATGGTGAGGTGCTGATGGAAATGTTATGAGAGATTATTATGGCCCGAGGGGTAGTGTTATGATGATTTTACTAAGTTTTTTTACTATGATTCACTTCATTTTTCAAACTGATTTTTACTGAGAGTGTTACTAAGATATATTGAAATTATACTTGTTCAAAGGATTTCTTGAAATTGGTATTCGAACTTATGTATTTGAGGAATACTTTATGGTGACTTAGTGTTTTATTGTTTTGTGAATTGGTGTATCTGTGTTGTGTGTTTCGTATTTCTCAGACTGTGATTTATTTTCATTACTACTGAGTTGGCGTACTCATCATTACTCTTTGTGCCTATGTGCACAGATCCAGGTACCGATTTGAAGCAGTAGCTGTCTTTGTTCGTTAGCAGCAGCTTTACGGGATTTCGAGGTAGCTGGCCAGCGTCCCCGGCTTCTCCATTCCCTTTCCTTATTTAGTTTTAGTATTTCATTCCTAGACTTTATTTAAGACATTAGTAGAGTTAGTTTTATTTCGTAGATGCTCGTGACCATGTTGACTCCAGTCTTGGAGAGTTGTTTAGATTATTATTGGGGCGTTAAGACTTAACCAATTTATTTTATGCTTGTTTGCTGCTTATTATTGATTCGTGAATTATTATAATAGAACAAATGCGTAGTAATGTGATGGTTGGCTAGCCTAGTTCCACGATAGGCGCCATCACGACCTGTTAGGATTTGGGGTCGTGACATGGAAGTAGGCATTTGGTCATAAGTTTTGGAAAAGAAATTTCTAAAAAAAATAAAATTCAAATATGTGTTTTTTTAGCTTCCGGTAGATTTTGAAAACCAAAACTTCAATCCAAATTTTGACCATTCGGGATTTTTCAGCTAAAAAAAAAGACTTCAACATGTCAGGACTTGCCCCAAAATCATATTAAAATACATTTTCAATTTCAAATCAAATTTTACCAAATTCAACTTTTCTAAAAAATATTTGAAAATCCATATCTAAACATATCCTTAATAAATTTAAAATGCGTAGCTATCCGCGGTCAATCAAGAGTTCAAGACGGTGTATCAAAAAGTTGTTGAGAAAGCTTATTGAAGATCCAGCTAGTATGTTCCTCAGTCCCACGGAGAGGAACAACGCAGGCAGTTTGAGCAGCTACGCCAAGGAGAGTTTTCAGTTACACAGTACGAGATGAGGTTTTCCGAGTTGGCTAGACATGCTTCTGAGTTAGTCCCTACTGACAGGGAGAGGATCATGAGGTTTGTAGATGGTCTCACGTATAAGCTTCGGATTTTGATGACTAGAGAAAGAGTGTCTGGAGCTACATTTGAGCAGGTTGTTGACATTGCTCGGGACATTGAGTTGGTTCGCAGGCAGGAGCGCGAGGAGAGAAAGAGACCAAGAGGCCTCGGGGAGCAGGTAGCTTCAGTGGTGCCCCTTCTAGAGGGCAGTTTCAACACAGCAAAGGGCGTCCATTTAGACCTCCACAGCCAGTTCGCCCAGCTTACAGCGGTGTATCTCCAGGGCAGGGTCCTCGCAGTTCTCATCAGGGACGTTCATCTTTTAGTGCCCTTCCATCTTAGAGCTCTGCCCGATCATCATCTTATCAGGGTTCTTCTATGTATGGTTCGTCTGGTGGTTATCATGGTGGAAGGGGTTCTCGTAGTTTTCATCTCCAGCTCCAGGTAGTTGTTATGAGTGTGGAGAGTTCGTACATGAGTGGAGGCAGTGTCCTCGTCGTCCTAGTAGTTCATCTCAGCAGAGGGTTCAGCCCTCGTCTTCAGCCCCAGTCACTTCACCACCTACCCAGGCAGCTAGGGGTAGTGGTCAGGCAGCTAGAGGCCGCCCTAGAGGGGGAGGTCGAGCAGGTGGAGTCCAGCCACGTATTTATGCACTTCCGGCTAGGCCTGATGTTATGGCCTCAGATGCGGTGATTACAGGTACTATTTCAGTTTGTCACAGTGATGCTTTGGCTTTATTTGACTACTCTTATGTCTCATCTTATTTTGCTCACTTTCTGAATACTCCCCGTGTGTCTTTAGTTACATCTGTTCATGTTTCGACTCCGGTGGGTGATACTATTATTTTGGACCGTGTGTATCGATCGTGTCTTATAACTATTGGGGGTCTGGAGACCCGAGGGGACTTGATGTTACTCAGTATGGTTGATTTTGATGTGATTCTTGGCATGGATTGGTTATCCCATGTCATGCGATTCTTGATTGTCACTCTAAGACTATGACCTTAGCTATGCCCGGAGTTACGAGAGTTGAGTGGAGAGGGTCTATAGAGAATGTGCCTAGTATAGTGATTTCTTATTTGAAGGCTCAGCGTATGGTTGAGAAAGGGTGTGATCTTATCTTGCTTTTGTGAGGGATGTTAGTAGTGAGACTCCATCTGTTGATTATGTTCCTGTAGTTCGTGATTTTTCGGATGTATTCCCTACAAACCTGCCAGGCATGCCACCTGACAGGGATATTGATTTTGGTATTGATTTGGTGCAGGGAACCGAGCCTATCTCTACTCCACCGTATCATATGGCACCAGCGGAGTTGAAAGAATTGAAAGAGCAGCTTCAGGAACTCTTAGATAAGGGGTTTATTCGGTCTAGTGTGTCACCTTGGGGTGCACCGGTGTTGTTTGTGAAAAAGAAAGACGGCTCCATGCGTATGTGTATTGATTATAGGCAGCTAAATAAGGTTACGGTGAAGAACCGGTATCCCTTGCCTCGTACTGATGACTTGTTTGATCAGCTTCAGGGAGCTAGAGTATTCTCCAAGATTGACTTGAGGTTAGGGTATCACCAGTTGAAGATTCGGGATTCTGACATTCTGAAGACTGCTTTCAGGACCAGATATGGTCATTATGAGTTTCTGGTTATGTCATTTGGGCTGATCAATGCCCCAGCCGCGTTCATGCAATTGATGAACAGTGTGTTTCAGCCTTACCTTGATTCGTTCATCATTGTGTTCATTGATGACATCCTGGTTTATTCTCGTAGCCAGGAAGAGCATGCTCAGCATTTGAGAGTTGTGTTACAGAGGTTGAGGGAGGAGAAACTTTATGCAAAATTCTCCAAGTGTGAGTTTTGGCTCGGTTCAGTAGCTTTCTTGGGGAACGTGGTGTCTAGTGAGGGTATTCAGGTTGATCCGAAGAAGATTAAGGCGGTGCAGAGTTGGCCCAGACCGTCCTCAGCTACGGAGATTAGGAGTTTCCTTGGTTTGGCGGGATATTACCATCGCTTTGTAGAAGGGTTCTCATCCATTTCTTCGCCATTGACCATATTGACCCAGAAGGGTGCTCCATTCAGATGGTCTGATGAGTGTGAGAAGAGCTTTCATAAGCTCAAGTCAGCATTGACCACAACTCCGGTTTTGGTTTTGCCTACTGGTTCGGGTTCTTACACAGTCTATTGTGATGCTTCTAGAGTTGGCTTGGGAGTGGTATTGATACAGGACGGTAGTGTGATTGCCTACGCGTCTAGATAGTTGAAGGTGCACGAGAAGAACTATCCAGTGCACGATCTTGAGTTAGCTGCCATCGTTCATGACTTAAAGATTTGGCAGCATTACTTGTATGGGGTACAGTGTGAGCTTTTCACGGATCATAGTAGTTTGCAGTATCTGCTGAGGCAGAAGGATTTGAATTTGCGGCAGAGGAGATGGTAGATCTTCTCTAGGATTATGATCTTACTATTTTGTATCACCCGGGGAAGTCCAATGTAGTGACTGATGCCTTGAGTCGCAGAGCCGAGAGTTTGGGGAGTCTAGCATACCTTTCAGCAGCAGAGCGACCTTTAGCACTTGATGTTCAGGCTTTAGCGGGTCAGTTGGTGAGATTGGATTTGTCTGACCCTCAGTGGGTATTAGCTAGCATGGCTTCCCGGTCTTCTCTTTATGATCAGATTAGAGCACGCCAGTATGATGACCGGCATTTGTTAGTTCTCCAGGACAGGGTCCGTAAATGTGATTCTAGAGATGTGACTATCGGTGATGACGGAGTTATGAGGATGCAGGACCGTATTTGCGTGCCCAGTGTGGAAGGGATTTGAGAGTTGATATTAGTAGAGGCCCACATCTCGCGGTATTCCATCCATCCGGGTGCCGCGAAGATGTATCAGGATTTGAGACAGCAGTATTGGTGGAGGCGGATAAAGAGAGATATTGTTGAGTATGTAGCACGGTGTCTCAACTGCCAGCAGGTCAAGTATGAGCACCAGAGACCAGGAGGATTACTTCAGAGGTTAGATATTCCAGAGTGGAAGTGAGAGCGTATCACTATGGACTTTGTAGGTGGGCTTCCATGGATTTCGAAGGGTTTTGATGCTATTTGGGTCATTGTGGATAGATTGACCAAGTCCGTGCACTTCATTCCTGTCAGCACTACTTATACTTGTTAGCTGGTATTTACATTAAGGAGATTGTCCGGTGCATGGAGCTCCAGTTTCTATCATTTTCGACAGAGGTACTCAGTTCACATCTCAGTTTTGGAGGGCAGTGCAGAGAGGTATGGGTACTGATGTAGAGTTGAGCACTGCATTTCATCCTCAGACCGACGGACAATCGGAACGGACTATTCAGATTTTGGAGGATATGTTACAGGCTTGTGTGATTGATTTTGGTGGTTCATGGGATCAATTTCTGCCACTAGCGGAGTTTGCATATAATAACAGCTACTAGTCCAGTATTCAGATGGCCCCGTATGAGGCTTTATATGGTAGGAGGTATAGATCTCTGGTTGGTTGGTTCGAGCCTGGTGAGGCTAAGTTATTGGGCACATATTTGATTCAGGATGCGTTGGAGAAGGTGAAGTTGATTCAGGAGCGACTTCACACGGCGTAGTCTAGGCAGAAGAGTTATGCGGACCGGAAGGTCCGGGATATGTCGTTTATGGAAGGTGATAAGGTATTGTTGAAGGTATCACCCATGAAGGGTGTTATGAGGTTCGAAAAGAGAGGAAATTTGAGTCCCCGATTTATTGGTCCTTTTGAGGTACTTCAGAAGGTTGGAGAGGTGGCTTATAGACTTGCTTTGCCACCCAGCTTGTCGAGTGTTCATCCGGTGTTTCATGTGCCCATGCTCTGAAAATATGTTGGTGACCCGTCTCATGTTTTCGACTTCAACACAGTTCAGCTTGAGGGCAATATGCCATATGAGGTCGAGCCAGTAGCAATTTTGGCTCGCGAGGTCAGAAAGTTGAGGTCCAAGGATATAGCTTCAGTGAAAGTACAGTGGAGAGGTCAACTAGTGGAGGAGGATACTTGGGAGAACGAGTGGGAGATGCAGAGAAAATATCCTCACTTGTTTGAGACTCCAAGTATGTTTCTAGACTCATTCGAGGACGAATGTTTGTTTAAGAGGGGGAGAATATAACGACTCGGTCTGTCGTTACGTAGAACCTGTATTATAATTATTGTTATTGACTTGTCATAGGTTGGTTATACTGTTTATGATGTGTTAGAGTTGGTAGGTTTGAAATCGAAATGGTTGTAGTGAGAGTTTAGTCACTTAGTCTTTAAAAATGGCCTTATAGTTGGAAAAGTCAACTGAGAGTTGACGTATTGATAAACGACCTCGGAATGCGGATTTTATGGCTCGGATAGCTTCGTTAGATGATTTGGGACTTAGGAGTGTGTTCAGAAATTTTTTGTGATGTCCGGTGTAGAATTAGGCTTGAATTGGCGAAAGTTAGTTTTTGGTGATTTCCGGTCGGCAATGAAAAATAGGTTATCGGGGTCGGAATGGAATTTTGGAAGTTGGAACAGGTTCGTAATGTCATTTTGGATATGTCTGCAAAATTTCAGGTTAATCGGAGTTGTTTTGGATAGTTTCGGCATCGTTGGTGGATTTTAGAAATTTCAAAGTCTTAGGCTTGAATCCGATGTGATTTTGGTGTTTTGATGTTATTTTTAGTGTTTTGAGAATTCCACTAAGTTTGAATGATCGTATATGATGTGTTGGTAAATTTGGTTGGGGTCCCGAAGGGCTCGGGATTGATTTCAGGGGATTAAGGGAAGTTTTGAAGTTGGTAAAATGCAGCTTCAGCTGCTGGTGCTGGTGTAACCGCACCTGCGGAAGTTTGACCGCAGGTGCGGGCCCGTAAGAACGGACAAGGCTCCGCAGGTGCGGGGAAGGTCGCATGTGCGGTTAGGGGACCGCAGGTGCGGGAACTTGGTCGCAGGTGCGGAAATCCCTGGACGGAAATCCCTGGACAGTATTAAATTAAACCCCCCGCGACCATAACCTATTTTTTACACCATTTTTTGTTCGGAAGGAGAGCTTTGAGGCGATTTTGAAGAGGGAGAATCAGTGTTCTTCATAGAGGTAAGTATTTTGGACCCTAAAACTCGATTATAGGTGATTAAGGAACATAACATCAGTGTTTAATTCATGAAAATCAGTAGAAACGATGGGGTTAGGGCTAGAGATTATGAGACCTTCTAGGGATGATTTGAGGGGTCAAACGAACTCCGATTTTAGCGTTTTTTATATGTACGGACTCGTGAGATGATGAATAACATTTTGATATAAAATTTGTCAAGTTCCGAGATGCGGGCTCGGGGGTCGGGTTTTGGCTAATTTCGGATTTTGAGCTAAAATTGGTATTTTTCAATTGAAATTCATTCCTTTAGCATAATTTGATGATAAAAATCTGAACTTGGTAGATTTGGAGCACTCAGAAGTTGATTCGAGAGGCAAGCGGGTCGCAGAGTAGCTTTTCGGGCTAGTTTGAGGTAAGTAATGTTTTTAAATCCTGTCCTGAAGGTATGAAACCCCGGACTCTACATCCTTTCACAGATTTTGGAATGCAAAGATTGGAACTTTGGAAATATATTCCCTATTTAGGCAACTATTGAGTTGCGAAATCGATTTTAAGCCTATGCTTAATAGTATTGATATATTTTGATATGATTTGGATTGTAAGCCATGTTTGAGGGCCTAGTGCCGATCTGTTTACCCCCTTGGGGGATGTTTTCACTATTTTCCTCACCTGATATGTTATTATTTTCACTCAGCCTTTTCTTGATAATGGTTTTGACACTCAGAGTATTTTGATATTATTTATTGAAAATGAAACACTGTTTTGGGTCGAGAACCCGATATATTTGTGGCCCGAGTGGCATGTTGAGAGTGTCTGACTAAGTGAGGCTGCGTGCCAATATTGTGAGGATGTTATGATACGAGAGAGGCCGAGGGCCAATATTGTGAGTAATTTATGCCATGATGTGGCTTGTTATAGCGCTTGGACTGTAGGAGCCCCTCCGGAGTCTGTACACACCCCTAGTGAGCGCAGGTACCTACTGAGTGCGAGTGATGCCCGCGGGGCTGATACTGAGTGGCTGTGAGGTTACTTGCTGGGTTGATACTGAGTGGCTGTGACGTTGCCTGCTTGGCTGATACTGAGTGATGGTGAGGTGCGGATGGAAGTGTTATGAGAGATTATTATGGCCCGAGAGGCAGTATTATGATGTTTTACTGAGTTTTTGACTATGATTCACTTTATTTTTCAAACTGATTTTTACTGAGAGTTATATTGAGATATATTGAAATTATACTTGTTCAAAGGATTTCTGAAAATTGGTTTTCGAACTTTTGTATTTCAAGAATACTTTATGGTGACTTGGTGTTTTACTGTTTTGTGAGTTGGTGCATCTGTGCTGTGTATTTCGTATTTCTTAGAGTGTGATTTATTTTCATTACTACTGAGTTGGCGTACTCATCATTTCTCCTTGTGCCTCTGTGCACAGATCCAGGTACCGGTTCGGAGCAGTAGCTGTCTTTGTTCGTTAGCAACAGCTTTACGGGATTTCTAGGTAGCTGTCCAGCGTCCACAGCTTATCCATTTCCCTTTCTTATTTAGTTTTAGTATTTCATTCCTAGACTTTATTTAAGGCATTAGTAGAGTTAGTTTTATTTCGTAGATGCTCGTGACCATGTTGTCTCCAGTCTTGGAAAGGTTTTTAGACTATTATTGGGGCGTTAAGACTTAACCAATTTATTTTATGCTTGTTTGCTGCTTATTATTGATTCGTGAATTATTATAATAGAACAAATGCGTAGTAATGTGATGGTTGGCTAGCCTAGTTCCACGATAGGCGCCATCACGACCTGTTAGAATTTGGGGTCGTGACATGGAAATAGGCGTTTGGTCATAAGTTTTGGAAAAGAAATTTCTAAAAAAAAATAATTCAAATATGTGTTTTTTTAGCTTCCGGTAGATTTTGAAAACCAAAACTTCAATCCAAATTTTGACCATTCGGGATTTTTCAGCTAAAAAAAGACTTCAACATGGACTTGCCCCAAAATCATATTAAAATACATTTTCAATTTCAAATCAAATTTTACCAAATTCAACTTTTCTAAAAAATATTTGAAAATCCATATCCAAACATATCCTTAATAAATTTAAAATGAGTAGCTATTCGCGGTCAATCAAGAGTTCAAGACGGTGTATCAAAAAGTTGTTGAGAAAGCTTATTGAAGATCCAGCTAGGATTTCTGTCAAAATTGTATAATATGATAATAAAACAGATTATGAAGGTATCTGGCCACCTTCCTCTTAATATGGATGTAAATAGGGCAGGGTGGAATACGACAGATCAAGCCTTGAGCCACCAAAATCTAACATGTCTTGCTCTGCCCCGTTTAGCATCATTCCCTATTTAAGTCATGCCATGTCCTGTCCCGTCCCGTTTCACATACTTCCCTATTTAAGTTTTGTCCATGCCCTGTCCCGTCCCGTTTCGCATACTTCCCTATTTAAGTTTTGCCATGCCCTGTTAAGGCTCTTTCTTTTTTAATTTTTTTACTTTACAGTGTTCTATTTTATTTTCTCTATCTTCTGTTAGTCATATATAACACTTCTTAATGGAAGATTATTGTTTTCAATCAATTCAAATTGTATTTCTTTTAACTAACACCTTGTTTGGATGGTTGTTACCCATTGTATCGTATTGTATTGTTTTTCCGGAACAATGTTTGTTTTGATTGTTTAGTTAAAATTGATTGTATTGTATTGTTAAATCCATTGTTCCGGAACAATGAAAAGTCCCATTTTTGAAACAACTGATTTGGTGTGGTGGGATCGTTTGCTATTTTTCTTTATAATCATGCCCTAACTTATTACTTTATAATTCTATTTTACCTTTTATTTATTTTAACTAATAGCAAAGTCTCTTTCTCATATAATTCTATAATAGAATTCTACGTGAAGTCTAATAACCTATATAAATTCTCATAGACGGCATCCCAAATATAACCTATATAATAACCTACATACGTGAAAAACTCATTTTGTTCTTCTGCCGCTTCTCCATACTCTTCAGGTAAAGGTTTTGTTTTGCTTTTGTCTGAATGGAGTCTACTTAACATTTTTTTTTATTATGATCTAATTATAAATATAGTGTACTTATTATTATTTTAACATTATTAACTTATTAACTCATTTGAATTTTGCAGATGACATTCTGATCTTTGCAAGAGGAGATGAAACTTCAGTAAGCCTAATTCATGACAGATTCAAGATTTTTTCAGTTGCTTCAGGACTTAGTGCTAATCTAGCAAAAAATTCTATCTATTTTGGAGGAGTCAGTGTGGAAGCTCAGAAGGAGATACAAGGAAAGTTGGGGTATAGTCAAGGGTCACTGCCTTTTAAATACTTAGGCATACCACTTGATTCTAAGAAACTATCAATCATGCAATGACAACCACTCATTGATAAAATAGTGGCAAGAATCTCATCTTGGACAACAAAGAAATTGTCCTATGCTGGCAGAATTCAATTGGTTCAGCATATTATCTTTGGTATTCAAGCTTACTGGGCTCAGATTTTTATCATGCCAACCAAGGTTATCAAGACAATTGATGCCTATTGCAAAAGTTATGTCTGGTCAGGGGAGAATGTGATCACAAAAAAGGCGACTAAATTTGGTTAATCTAGCATTGTGGAATAGAGCAGCAATAACAAAATCTACATGGGAGTTGGCAAACAAGAAGGACAAATATTGGATCAAATGGATCCATAACTATTACATTAGAGAGCAGTCTTTTGTCACTATGGGGGTTCCTCAGCAGGCTTCTTGGATGTTGAAGAAAATATTTGAAGCAAGAAGTTATGTGGCAAGTATCAATAACAACCAAGACAAGCAGAAGACAGTGATCAGACAAGTATACAAGAAGCTGATGGGAGAGATGCCAAAGATAGCATGAAAGGGGCTAATGTATCAGAATCAAGCCAGGCCAAAAGCAGTATTTTGTACTGTGGTTACTAATGCATGGTAGACTCCAAACTGCTGACAAATTGAAGAAATGGAAGATTCAAATAGATGAGATATGCTGCTTTTGTAATCAAGCTTTGAAAACAAGGGAGCATATGTTTGCAGAATGTGTATATGGCAGAGAATTTTGGAGCAGACTCATGCGATGAATTCAAATGCAGACTAGCTTATCTTCTTTGACAGAATGGCAAGAATGGATAGTGCAGAAGACAAAAGGAAGATCGCAACTGGCCAAAATACTTAAAATGATAGTTGCAGAATATGTATATGCATTGTGGATTGAGAGAAATTCAAGAGTTTTTGAGAAAACAACTACAACATGGGATATTCTTGCAAAAAAGATAGACTGTGTATGTAGTATGAGAGCTGAGGGATATACAAAAGTTTTGCTAGCCAAATGTAATTACTAAAAGTTATAGTTGATAGGAAGTTAGAGGGGGGTAGATTGATACTATCCAGTAAGGAAGATAGGTTGAGTAGACCTATTGTTTTGTAAATATTACTTTGGTGGTTAATATAAAGATTTAATTACCAAAAAAAAAACTTATTCAACTAATTTCGATAGAATTTGCATGATTTAATTGTTTAATTTTTATATAAGACATAATTAGTGATTAGGTAGTAGAAAGGAGTATTCTGAAATAAATTTTATGTGTAATTCTTGATAAATTAAATATTTAAAACAATTGAGGGTAGTTTAGTAAACTTATCAGTTACAGTACAATACGATACAGTCAAACCAAACAACAAAATGTTATTTAACAACAACAAACAATACGATCTATCCAAACATTATATTTATAAAACGATACGATACAATACAATACAGTACAATATGATATATTATAAAACAATGAGGAACAGTGATCCAAACATAGTGTAAGACTTATCATAAAATTAAATGTTTCTTGCTAACTGAGAATACTGCTATTACTAGGTGGGGTTCAAGTTTGGTATTTTTCAAATTTTCATGGTCCAAATTCAGTATATTTTGTGTAAAACTCGGCTCTTTTCCTGGAAATCAACTTGCCCAAATCGATCCACATAAATTTAAGAAGTAAAAACATGAGTATTAATTTATCCCGAAAAAAAAAATGAAGTGAAACTAGGAGAACGTGCAGGCTTTGGTAAGAGTATATACAAAGGCAGCGTGTCAGACACTTCAAGGATGACTACCTTTGTTTGAAACATGACAAGTCAACCCTTTAATTATAAGAATTAATAAGTCTAACAAAATAAAAAAAATAATGAACATTGAATTGTTGGGTTATGGCCTAAATAAGAATTAGATGTACCTGTTTCTTAAGGTAAACTAATAGAAAAGACTCAAAATTTTCGCAAGTGTTACCCATCAAACACTAAACCAAATCTTGCCTTGCCCCCTGCCCTGCACTATATGATTTTCTTTAAAAAATCTGTTTTGACCTGTCTCGTCCCGTTTAAGATTGTCAAGTCCTGTCTAAGTTCAGAATCAAAGTGTGATTTTTATGGACATAAGAGACCGAAATAGGTAGGAAAAAAATTGGTAACCCTTTCCATATATAACACCCTTTTAAAGGGCGTTATACTTTAACGTCAATTTTGTCCGTTAAGATATAACACGGTAAATAATTGCGCTATACGCATGGTTTTTGTATTTTAACGCATAGCGCTTTAAACAAATGCGCTATACATATGCCTCTTTTGTTCATTTTCATCATATGTTTGTCATCAAATTTCAGGCACAATTATCAATAAAATTATTTAGTCTCTTCCTTTGACAAAATCTTGGTCTTTATTTTTACGTTGCCAAACGTGTAAATTTTATTTGCATTATTACATCAAGCATTTAAGTATTACTACGCATAAAAGAAGTGTTATTCATGAATATAATTAATAGGGTGTGTTTACAAGTTTTCAAACAGATCGTGTAATTATTTGTATCAGCTTTGTAAATTTCAAGTCTTAGAAGCTCATGATTCGTACTACCAGTTCTTGGAATGTCCAGATAATTCTTCACTATTTTTCTATAATTTCATTTGGTCTGTATTGACTGTTAGTTGACTTACCTAGCCGGTCGAGTTAGGTGCCATCACGGCTAGTGATTTTTGTATCATGACGTTTGTTTATTTATTTGGAAAAATTATAGTATAGTCACTCCCAGAAATAATAGTTGACAACATATATATATATATATATATATATATATATATATATATATATATATATATATATATATATATATATATATATATATATATATATATATATATATATATGTTGACAGTCGAACATATACCTAAATCCATGTTACATACATATTGGCCATGAGAATATTTTTAAACACTCAAGCTATCAAAAGTGTATGTATTACACACCTCTTTGTAAACATAGGCACGCGCGTTGGGCGAGTGAACTAAATTTTTTGTTTTCACATGTCCAACCTTTTTTTATTTATATATATATATATATGTGTGGTTGAAATTGTTGGCTCGAAATGTGCGATTTTAACTGAACCCAAAAATTTTCGATTCAAAAGTGCGATTATTGGCCGAAAAAATCAAAAGAACAGTAATAAGATTGGTTATGTGAAATTATTTTTTGACTAAAATTGATGTTAGGAGACTAAAAATATAGAGTGAGCACCCATAACTAAATCCCCTTTTCCTCTTTTTTCGAATTTTTTATCTGCGAGCACCCATCACTTTAAAATTCTAGATCCGTCACTGAGAAAGAAGATGGGTTCTTTTCATTTTTTTGGCAAAAAGGCCTCCTGATCCCTTAAACTTGTACCCGATTGTCAACCCAAAAAATAAAGTAATAACTTTTTCATTTGAACACCTCATCTTAACGGAATGAATATACACACATGCGACCGAGAGACCGAGAGTGTATATCAATTACGCTTACATGTCAAATACGTCATATGATAGACTATTTATTTATTGATATGTGTTATTTGTGGTCCCGTTTTTAAATTAATTTATCAAAATTTCATTTCATTTTTTACTTTTCTTCTCCACTCAAGCACCTCCGCGCCTCCCCCTCCCCCCAAAACCCGCCAAATCAGTAAATGAATATACTAATGAAAAAGCCTCAGGCAAACCTTAAATCCAAGAAATTAGTTGGCTTCCTTCATCCCTTCCTACTTCTCTTCTTGATTTTCTTAAATTCCATTAGGGATAGAAGCTTTGGCCGCCAGAAAACCGCATGGCTGCCACCTCCGGTTTGCCGGCAGCAACCAATAACCACATCTTTTTTCTAGAAAGTCTCAAATCATAAGTAAAATAACACGCCTTAAGATTGAATCTGACCGAAACTCTAAGGTGCTCTCTCTCTCTTTCCTTGCTTAAGTCCAAAGCTTATAACCTTTCTTTACTCAAACCACCACTATATTTGAGAAAGAATAAGAAAACGAGATGATTTTTTTTTCTTCTGAAAATGAATGAAAAGAACCGGATAAAAAGGGGTGGATTGGCGGGAGGTAAACGGGGAGGGGTTGCCGGTGAAAAAAGAAAGAGAGCACAAGCGAGAACTGACGTGCAATCAGGGTCATTTTTCCCTTTTCTTTTTCATTTTGTAATTTTTTCTTTCGATTTTAATATCAGATTATTTTATTCACGCACATTTTCTGCATGATTGGCACACATTTTGTCCATATTACCTATATCACTGCCACATAAGTATAGTCAACGGTAAAAATAACTAATTACTAGTATTTATTCCGTCAAGTTAAAGTATTTAAATGAGAAAATTATAAGTTTCTCTACCGACTTAATAATTGGGTGCAAGTTTAAGTAGCTAAGAGGCATTTTTGCCCTTCTTTTTTCTTTTGGTTGGGTTCCCTTCCTTAGTATTTTTCAAACTTTGCTGGAGGTTCTTTTATTTTTTAATATAATGACACATCTCACGATGACATTGGTGCATGATATACACCTAATTAAAGAAAGGATCAAATATCAAAATGATGTATAATAGATACACTTTTGAAAGGTTAAGTGTATATTATATACCTATATATATTGTATATTTGACTAGCGAATGTAATTATTTTTGCCTACCGATCAAATAAGTAACTTGCCCTAATTTTTTATAGACCATGGTCTATCAAACATTATGGATCGTTTGGTTGGTGGTATACAGAATTATAATCTCGGAATAACTTATGGGATTATTTTGCACCCTCTATTGATTTTTACTTGTTCACTTTTGACATTACACTCCCTTTAAAAAAAAAATGAAGTATGTATTTTACAGTTTTACCCATAATAATGATAATAGTTCAAAAAGTCTTGAAAAATGAGCAGTTAATGATAAAGGTAAGAAAAAATCTTTTTCTTAATTTGCTAAAATAGACTAAAAGTAAAAAATTTATATTTTAGTCCAATGGACAAATAAAACTGAGCAGCAATTACCATGTATTTGGTACAACTTTTGATTGCGTGATTAGTAATTATGGGATTATTATACCACAATTGTGGTAACTATTTTTATACCACCCTATGTAAGATAATAATTTTAGGTAATATAAATAAAAAAAATAACAAAGTTATCCTTCTCCAAAGCTTTTTAATAAAGACAAGCTTAAACTTGAAAATAAAATTGAATGCCAAATATATCAAGGTTTAATCAATTACATATTTTATATATCCAATATTTAGTCTAACGAACTAAGCATTTATCAATAAAATATGTCCCCTAAATAATTCATTATTATTTACCACCATATTATAATCATTATGGACAGAGTCATTGAAGAAGCTACGGTTTTATCTAAACTCAGTAGCTTCGGCTTAAGCTCTTTATGTGTAAAAATCCAACTAAATAAGTATAAAAAATAGAATTTAAACCCAATAAATTAGATACAATATGGTAGAATTTTGAATTTGAACCCAAAAGTTATCGCTAACCCTACCATCCCTGAGGTGGTAACCACTCTCTAGTCTCTAATTTCTTAGGTAATGGGAAAAAAGAGGCCTACTCAACTTTCTGTGTCCCAATGCAAACGGCGCAACGACTTTATCAATCATTTATTCAATTGTTAGGTCAAGACTAAAGAATACATGTTTAATTAGGCATTACACAATTTTCTTTTGATAAATAATATGCGTTAGTTATAGGATAAGAAGCTAATCATGTAAATGAATGAATTTTTTTCTTTTTTTTTTTGGTCGTATAAAGGATATATTGTCAAAGTTTAAATATTAAAACACATTTTCCGGTAAAAGAATCTCAGCGAAAGGATAGCTTGGTGCACAAAGCATCTTGACAAGGTCCATGTAAGGGCCGAAACCCAAGGGGCGTGATGTAAGCTGGAACCCAAGGGGGTCAATTGGCTGGGAAACATGTTATCCCAAGATTAGTTATCGCGGTATTGCTATCCCACTCTCCCATAGAGATACAAAAACACTACAGTCTTGGGATAACTAATTCCGAGATTAGTTATACCGCGATTTTATCCTAACCAAATGTGGGATAAACTCATCTCAAATCCCTTGTCCTCGTACCAAACGAGCTCTAAAGGTACAAGATTCAATTGTCAATCCGAAACTAGCTGGAATCGCTATAATATGAATCCTTAAAACTGGCAAAACGTTCGTAGTCATACGTAGGGATACTCATGCATGTTGTATAAAAAGAACAGCAAAGACAATGAACCATGCTGATGTTCAAGGGTTTCAATTAATTGGAATAGGAAATGTAAATTTCCAGATAACAATAATGTAATCCTTCCCTAAATGAATGTCTAATCCTGCTAGCGCTAATTTGACTTCTTGAATAAACTCCCCAATGGAGATCTAATAAAATTAACGAGAGAAAAATACAGGATCTTACTCAAATTAAGCCATGGAAGAGAAGAGGGCACACTTAGTGGCGTCAACCTTCAATAGCTTAAAGAATAGTAGTTCTCAAATTGGCGATCCATTTTCTTTTGACATGAGAGAACATGGTTCCTCACGTAGTCAGCCCCGTTGTTTTGCAAATCGGGCATAAATTCTTCTGCATGAGCCATTGCTTAATGCAGCCAGCGTGAAAGTCATGGCCGCAATTTAGTGTTCCAAGATCATCTCCATCGTTATATTCTTCCTGCAAATGATTGAAAATCTATTAAAACTCCACTCGGCGAGGTCTAATCTAATTGAATGAACTTTAAGCAGGCACGCAATAATAGCAGAGATCATCAAATTGAGTACCTGACATATGCAGCACGGTTCTATATCCTCGGGTTCTTCTGTTTTTATGCAAATATAATTTCGCTGCTTCAAACGACTCAAAATAGTTTCTTCGGTTAGCCCAGTGCAAACATCCCCAATGCGCTCTCCAAGTGCCAGTAACTCCTGGGAACACATGACACAGGCACAGTTTAGGACAACATCTTCGCAATAGAATGTAATGTAATTTTGTTTAGCACTTACCTCATATGTCATATTATCAACATCAAGGCGCATATCCCTGTGGCGATCATGAATTTCCGGCATCCCAAAGAAGACTGACTGATCAAGCATCATAACATCCTGAAATATGAGGAAGGAATCATTTAAATTTGGGACGAGATGGTCTGATAGCTAGTTCTATCAGTTTAACTCCTCCCAAAGACAAGAAGAGAACTGATTCAAAATCTCTTCATCCCAACAACAATAACAACAATCCCAGTTTGATCCCAACATGTGGGGTTTGGGGAGGGTAGTCGAGGGTAGTCTGTACGCAAGCCTTACCCCTACCTAATGCAGGTAGAGAGGTTGTTTCCATCATTTTACTATGCTTCTAACTTCCATTATGCAAGGGAAATAGGTATAAACCCCATCATTCAATTGAAGTGACATTAAGAACCTTACCTCAAATCTTTTTGTATAATTTTTGATAAGGTAATGGTAAGAATCTAACCTCAAATCTTAGGCCCTCTCCCCTGCGCATAAGATCTAACACATTGCGTATCTGTTCAATAAAAAGATATTTAGCTGGTGAGTAATTGGTAAAGAAGGCTTCAACCATGCAAACAACATTTCATAAAAAGGGAACAAAGGCCTTCTCATTCTAGTTCTTTAACAAGTTAACAACAAAGATCTGCTAATCCGAAATTTGGTAAAACATGTGACACCCATACCTTCCCTAATTTGATCTGTCAATCCAACTTAGGGACAGGTATGCAAGTATAAACAAAGTTAGGTGGGCCGCCTGTTTTACCCCTTGCAGTTGCGGATTTAATTTGATCACTAAAGGAAATCTAATGGAATTGGAGTGACAGGATATATTATATCACACCTGCGCACCCAGCAATTTATGCTGAATGAGACAAGGAGGTGATAACTATGACATGACCAGTGAAGTGAACATACCTCAGTGACTACCCTGCTTCTTCGTTCACGTGCAGCAGCCAAATTCCTCCAGGAATAAGGGGCTCCTATAGCACCATCAAGATGTCGCTCCGACGTCATTGCTGACCTTGAACTCGATGTGCGATGCTCATGGTTTCCCGAAAGTGCCATCTCCTGTGAGACAGCAGAACTCAAACGTAGTGGACGATTATTACCACTATGACCTCCAGATTCAGTGCCAGCGGAAGACAACAGTGATCGGCGGACTAATTCTTGCAGTCTTCGGTGATATTGAGGAGATCTGTGGAGATCCCTAGTAGGAGAGGATGTGTCGACCCCTGAACTAGAGCTATTGCGAGAAGAGGATGTGACATTTCCAGCAAGCGAAATATTTCTTCCAGCTAAACTCCAGTTGGTAGGATTTTGGTTCAAGTTTCTCCCATCAGTTGGAGGTATGAACATAGGATGTTCTTCTGAGATGTTTCTTGACACACTTCTTGAGTTAGGCTCTTCAAATGTTGCTGAATTTCTCTCTCCAGAAAAACTTGATGAACTGCCAGTTCTTGAACTTGATGCTGAATTCCACCTAGCCTGTGCACGTCGATGCAAAGGAACATGCATTACAACAGGCTGCCTTTGAGTATTTCCACTATCTGCAGCAGACCTAGACCTCAAATCCAAAGAGATATTAGGAAGAAGCTCCGGTAATTGCTGTTCAGATGACAGATTAACATTTCCAACATCATCCACAGCAGGAAAGGGATTACTAGGAAGATAATCTTGCTGAAGTGAGCCATTAATCCTCAGCCTGAAATTTCTCTGAGATCTTGAAGCCGGTGTATCAAGAGGAGTTTCTGTAACGGCTCCTCCCATGGTAAGCCCAAGTCTTGGAATCACCTGCTCTGACATATTGATGCTTCTGTTACTTTCATTTGGAGCAGAGATATTTGCACCTGTAATCATACTATGTGGAGGAGCAGGTACAGAATCCCATAAGCTATTCTCAGCAAGAGGAATATAATTAGAACTACCACTCCCTGAAGGTTGCGCTAGATATCCTTCAAGTGCTTTTCTCTTACAAAAGCGCCGACCATCCAGTGAACTGTCTGGCCTGCCATCACTATCATCCAACAAATATCCATTAGTTCCAGAAGTACTAGCAGATGATTTTTGCTCTTTTCCTGGTCTATCAGAGTTGTATGGAGTACACTCCATCACTTGACAGTCATCGCCATTATCGTCGATGCGCCCCTCAAATACTGGATTTCTGTTGATATCATGAGGAATGGTGCTAGAACTATAACCTTGAGAAAATAAAGTGCTGTTATCTATTCGATGGCTGTTTAAATTTTCTTCATTATTACTCAATGACAGAATGTCAGAAGACCCATATTGCTGTTCGTTACAGAAATGTGAAGGTCCAGGATAAGTAGTCATCGTGGATGACCATCCATGATCTGTTTTCTGTTCACTCCAGCTTGCACAATTCGGAGTAATAGAGGAGCTGGATTCTCCTAAATTCCACCCGGTTACGTTCTGTCTCTCTTGGCTCACAGGGTCGAAAAACGGAAAATTGGTCTCATTAGAAGATACCATATAATCTGGCAGGTGATTTTGTGCAGGATCTTGCAAATTATTCCAGCATATCTGCTGATCTGCACCACCATCACTCGACGTAGAACCATGATTGAAACTTAAAGATTCTTGCAGGGAACCGAAGGCATTCCGTCGCCCCTGCATTAGGGCTATATTATACACCGAATTATAACCTCAAAGAGAATTTGAGATAGTATTGTAGTGCCTGAAGATCCACACACTTTGTCCTTTGCACACCTGGAAAATTTAAAGTAAACCATACTTAGTCCATTTTAGGCAGGTAACATAAGATAGCAGTAGAATAGAATTATAATCAAAATGATGTAAAATGTACGGCCTCAATGTCAACAGAAAAGATTGATGGAAAATGTCGTTGTTCCTCTTGTGTGTGTGTGTTTGGGAGGGGGGGGGGGGGGGGGGGCCCG
>ML279660.1:63629-102891 GCA_005239495.1 Nicotiana undulata
GGGGGGGGGGGGGGGGATACCTGAGAGAGTGCAATAGAATTGTATCTAAGGGTTTTTTAGAACAGAAAGGTTGTATACTGCATACCAGTAAAGAAAAGGTTCCCCCCCCCCCCTTTTCGTGCTATCAAATGTTAGCTGATGAGCATATTAACATGCAACCGAATTCAGATAGAGTTACATCTAATTGATGCGTTCGCATCAGTACCACAATCCTAGAGTATCATGCTCTGAAAGGCATTGTCATTCTCTTCACAACTAAGTTTCTCAAAAGAAGGCAAGACACCACCATGTCAACAAATGAACAAAAAAGTTTGCACTTTATGCACAACAAATATTACAACCTAGAAGCCGGAGCCTCTATGCGACCTTCATTCCTGTCGATGAGGTGAAGGTCATAAGAGTAGATTTCCTCCCAATAACAACATTGATATTTTTGAAAATTATCATTCAACTACGGTATACTTTAAGAGCAGTAGCATCAATTATGTACAGATATCCTGATACTTGTTCTATTTACATACAAAACTATTATTTTAACCACTCAAGACATGTTTAAATAGAGACAAAATAGGCATCATCAACCACAAAGGAAAATTGCACTAGAAATATTGGACTGAGGTAGTGCGAACAAAACAAAAAAAAAAAAGAGAAAAAAGAAAACAAATGAAGAATTTGGTCATATAAACAGTTGGCATGAGAAGAAGAAAGATTAAACAGAAATGAGAAGTAAAAAAGAGAAAAGAGAAGATATATCTGCCATAAGATACAGAGTCATCAAATACCAATGAGCATGGAGTAATATTGAACAAACGAACAATTCTTGAAACTCCAGTGACATTGGACTAAATATCCCAACTTTTTAACTCTTCAATACATGATCAAGATGAGAAAAAAAAAATTTCATCAAAACAATAAGCAGAATAACACATTCCATGTTCAAATCAGCTGTATGCAGAAGCATCATAAAATAGCTTTCTTCCTTAATTTCCTGAAAATAAGAGAGGACCTAATGAAAGAACTCTATACATATAATCAAACAACCCAAAAAAGAAATAAAAAGGACGGACCTTTAAATCAGAAACTCATTAAAACTCAAGAAAAAATTCTATTTATACATAGACTCAAACATCAGAAAACCCAAAAAAAAGGGCGGACCTTTAAAATAGAAACCCATTAAAATTCTCAAGAAAAATCTCCATTTATACATAGAATCAAACATCAGCAATCCAAAAAATCAAAAAAGATTGGACCTTTAAATCAGAAACCCATTACAATTCTCTAGAAAAATCTCCATTAAGAAATCCATCTCAAATAAAACAAATTCACAAATAACACAAGAACTGAAAAGCTTAAAAAGAAAGCCCAATTAAAAGATAGGAAAAAGAAAGCCCCAGCATTGGTTCACTGTAGCAATTAAAAAAACATGGGAAGATGATAAAAGATCAAAACCAAAGAATGTACCAGTGAAACTGCAGCCAGAAGAAGCAACAGATCTATGATAACAACCTGAAATGAAAAAGAAAAAAAAAAGTATTAGACACAGTTTTTAGAAAAATGATCAAAGATTTTGAGCTGTTTTTATAAGTGTTGACATTAAAATCAGAACACAGAAAAAGAACAATCAACAGATATGTTAAGGATACATACAGAACTTACTGCTTAACAGAAGAAACAGAAAAGAGAAAAAAAAAGAAGGGTTTTTTTTGGAAGATGAGATGAGAATGAAGTGGTGGGTGAGGAAAGAATACAACATATACATACATAATACATACAGAGAAAGAAGAGGTGGCCTGAAGTGGTGCATTAAAAGAGGAAATGGTAAGCAATCTTTAACATTATAGAATTATTCTTTTGTTCTTAAAAGAATGACCTAATTTGAAATATTAACATATCTTTTTTGTGAGAATATATATTTGTTATGTTTAAGTAAGTAATGCATTTTACATAAAAGCAAATATTTTATATTTATTTATTCAATGAAAATACTATTAACTAATTATGCTTAAATAATAAATCTATGTATAGTTTATTTAGTAAAATATCGAATCCAGATAATTTTTTCAAATGAAGAAAAGAAAAGTAATGTTTCATATTACAACAGCTTCAGAAGTAGATGACATTTCTTTTTACGTGGTCAAAAGTTGACTATTAAATTGTTTCTTTAATACCGAGAGGAGATGAGTATTTTTTAATTTTTAATTAAAGGTTTTATGTTCGAGTTTTAAGTATGAATTTTTTTTTAATAAAATTAAAAATTATTGAATATTAAGTAATAAATAAAGATGAGTAGATTGTGACTTTTGCGGGGCTGTTATCTGATGGAATATACCAAATGACTTCCTTTTTTTCGTCGTTGCTCCCTATCTTTCTTTCCTCTTTCCTTTTGTTTAACTCGACACGGAATTTGCTCTCAACGAAAATTATACTTTGCCAACCCCCCACCCCCTCCCCCCAAAGGTAAAAGAAATCACCTTTTGGGTAGTAAATACAACAATGATTTCACGTTCACATAGTCCAGTTAGGGGTGTTTGTGATTCAATTTGGATCGACTTTTTCCTATAAAAAAAAAGAAATAATCAAGTAAATCAATTTTTTAAATATTGAAACAAACCAAAGAAATTAAGTTTTATTATTGATTCGGTTTATGTCGTTCTTTCTAGTTTTTTAATTTTTTCTGTTATTTATTATTTTTTTAAATATGAGACATACACTATCAAACATATATTATCGCGACTATATTTCAATGTGACACTATCAAACCCAATTGCTCTTTGAAAAATCTATCATTTACCAAGATATATTGATGATAATAGAACCAAAATAGTGATAAATAATTTAAGAATTTAATTAAAAAATATAATTTTTAACATTAAATAGATTCTTGTACTTAGCCCCAAAAGAAAATATCAATCAAACTAGAATGTAAAGGTAAAAGAAATTATATTATTATAATAGCAAAGAACTAGACTAAAAATGTAAACACTTAACATGTACCATAAAATTTTGGAAACTTTGTATAAAATACATACACACATATATACATATATATATAACAATAAAAAAATAGCTACTTCTATTCGATTTCTTTTGATTTTTTTTTTATTAAAATCAAAATCAAACCAAATATGAATGATTTTTAAAATTCAAATCAAATTATGGGGTCACAATAAAATTCCCTTGCTTTGTTTATTATCGTTCTTAGCAGTAGTTCACATAGATCGCACAACACATATATAATATTAGTCGAATGTACACCATTTAAGTGGCTAAATGTAGGATTGCGTATAGGTGTTCGTAACACGTAGCGGAAGATAATAATAATTTTAGATAGATATTTTATGTTTAAAATTTATTTACATGTCAATAGGTCATATTTAAGACGTACCTGGTGAAGAAAGTCTCGTTTTAAAATTTCTTCGACAGTGTGAAGATTCTATGCGTATCCACACCGAGACCAATCATTGCTATCAACTCTTTGATCAATGAAACCCGTGAAAAAATTGAACGAAAAACTTGTGCTGAAAGTTTTCTCAAAAATCTCAACTAAAATTAGAAGAACAAGAAACACTTTTCTTGTAATTGTATTTCTCTCTTGGCTTTGTATTGCACTCTTACTTTCATAAAGTGGTTTTTCTTTCTTAACAATTAATAATACAATAAATTTTCTCCTATCACCCTTTATATAGGGTCACCTACAAACCTTTTTTTATTTGATTCAGCTAATGATTTAATTAAGGTAAAAGTTTATAACTAAATAAACTTTTTGGAAAATTTCGATGGAAAATTGTATTCCCATTCAAATTAGCATCGTGACTGCCAAGTCCTTAAGGACTTTCCATAAGATCCAATTCCAAATTGAATTATAAGTATTAATAGTATTTTATATTAAAAAATTCTTATCCCATTCTTAATGGTCTAAAGTAGGCGCACGTCCTTTATGGACTTCTCGTCAATCCAATTCGAATTAGGATTTACTTTGAAGCCTTCGTTAATATTTATATACATACCTTAAATAAATAAATATTAATTATATATATATATCACATATATATATTTCAATCATGAAATATATTTTAATTTTCTATTCCAAATAAAAAACTTCAATTTGTTTACAATATTAATTATATCCTTTGTGCTAGCAAAGAATGCAATAATATTTTATTTGGACTAATAACTCTATTTGACTAATTAAATTCTTTAATTTAATTATCAAACAATAAAGTAATTAATTCTTTAGCAAAGATCAGAGCACTAGTTAGTGTGCGACCCATAGGTTCAATACTAAGCTAGTAGTAAATTGATCGCATCAATATACTAATCAAGGGTGTCGTCTAGCAACACTCCTTAACGACTGGATAGCATGAAGTATACAATTTACTCTCAACAACCAGTAGAAGAATAAAGTAATATTTCCTTATGTCCTTATAGCTCTGAGTCACCCTAGGATATGGTTCAACTGTCAAATCCTAATAGGCGACCAACTATGTGTTCATGTCAAATATAATCGATCATTGAATGACCTAAAAAATCTTTTCTTCTTTCATTCAATTGTCCTAGCCAAGGTCTTAGATTGATCGTTTATAATTCATGACAACATGGAGCTTAAACTCATTAGCAAGAGTTGAGAGATTTCATCTTGATCAATCACTAATTCTACAAGCATCTAATCATACCCAATATCCTTTCAATTATCGCCTTAGGGTCATAGGTGTCTAGTATCAAAGCACAATAAATAACTTGTCAATTACTATGACGATCTCAGGTCAAAAGAAACTTTTACATCACATTCTTCAAGACAATATCCTATTGACAGTTTATGGTAACTCTAACCATTAGGAATTATCCAATGATCATATCTCTATATGCATCATCTATCTATGTGATTTAGTTAATGAGATCGACTAATCTTTATCCAATAAAGACGATCACATAAATATTGATCTAACCGGATTACTAATGCCCAAATTAATAATCCTACGAACAAGAACAAATTCAGGTAAAATTATAAGAGACTTTACTTTCATTATCATGATCTCCGTCACAATGGCAAGTCTCAACATTTAATCAAGGACCTTATTAAATTAATAAAGCAATTAATAATAACTATGATAAAAGAATATCAAATGCCTCATATTTTTATATCAAATAACGTTCACAAAAAATATGTTCAAATCATCAAATATGAGACTGGATCTAGCGCATATCTACTATTAAAGTGAAATGTTTGGATGAAGAATATCAGTTCCAGTGTTGCAGGCTCTTAAACAAGAGGATTCCCAGGCCACCAACTACTAATCTTAAGATGAGAGGTACTCCAAGAACATTGCGATGCGTAACTTGACGCTGTTCACGTGCAATATTGGATATCAAATTGGACAAGTTCACATAGACATCCTTCATATGTGGTCATGCATTTGGATCCTCATCCAGGCATTCTGCTGCTAATTTTGTGATTCTACAAGCGAGTTCACCATCATAATCACGTCGTAGAAGTGATTTATCCACTATCGATCTTTTACCACGTTCGAGTACATTCACAATCCAACGATATTATGGTGTGTAGACGTCTTTATGATTGGCAATCAACACTACAAGCAGAACACCAAATACGTAAACATCAGATTTTAAAGTTCGAGTACCGTCATAAGCCTCAAGAGAATCAGGGAGAACCAGATAAGGAATGCTAACTCCGTCGTCCTCCTCCCTCACACGAACCAGGAAACTAAAGTCCAATACTTTGATGTTGAAATCCTTGTCAATTATTATGCTAGAAGGCTCCATACCACCAAATAAGTGAAGAGGCTTGCAAGTTGAGTTGCTATTGAGTTGCAAGTTGATAGTTAAGGCTTCATGTCCTCTGTATTTGAACAGTGTCCCGTGCCTCTGACTCTGATACCATGATAAATGGACATTGGGCCTAACTCAACCACAAAAGCTAGCTTATAAGGTGGGAATTGACCAACACCATATAAGGAGATCAAGGACCTCAAATCACTCCGATGTGGGACAACTCAACAGGCGAACAAAAGCCCACAACAGAGAAGATCAATATATATATTTGGAGAAAAAAGAGGGAACATATATACTTATCAAAGTGCTCAGCTACACGGGAGCACCACTTTATAAAGAGGTCAGCAAGTTCTCGATGATCAGATTTAATAGTTGTGTTCTGATAATTGTCCTCTTGATAGTAATAAGCCATACAATTCATCGCCTTCCTCATCTCGCTGGAGCGGAATGGATGCAAGAACTGCGCTTGTCACTCATGTTTTCATCTTCACGCCAAGCACATTTCACATGCATGTTTTCATTTTTAACGTTCCCTCCTTTTTACGTACATAATTTTCCCTCTTTTTTTGGACTTTATTCACATTGTTTGGTAATGCATGATCTCCTGTCCTTTCTTTACTTGGAATATTATCTTTAGTTTCAGTGTTTTTTTTTTAATGACTGAGGATGAGGGACATTCATCTCCTTAATCAGATTCATTTCTCCTTCTTTTCCCATTAAAATTGTTAAAATCGTCATAAAATCTTTGATGTTATGTAATTAATTAAGCCAAGAACTGACGTAGCACTAACGTTAAAAAATGAGTAGTAATTAAAACGAAATAAAACTTATTCTAGGAATGTTCGAAAATAATACTACTTAAATTCACTTATGAATCAAAAGTATGTGTTTACTTCCCTTCACCGTTTTCCCTTATGTATCATAGTCAATATTCAGTAACAACACTATGTATCTATAGTTACATTCTTAGATATAAATTTTAAAAAGTGGCTATTACTGAATATTAGCCACAAAAATTACAATTGTGTAGCTATTCACAATTTCGTAAAAAAAATTAGATACACAAGTTAAACTGGCAAAGCTAATTCTCAGTTTTTGCTATAGTTTCTTACTATCGTGGCAATAGATGCCAAAATAGCTATATATTTATTGCTACACTAAATATTAGTTTTAGCCACGCGTTTGAAGTTGTTATAGCAACAAAATATTTTTTGCCACCATTTATGTCAATCAAAATCTTATAGCTAAAGGAACATCTTTGCTTCAATATATAAAATTCGTGGCAATACTTAGCTCAATAGCTACAACAAATTATCATGACAAAAAGAAATAGCCACGAATTTAAATAGCTACAATAAGTGGTATAGCTAATTCTAAGTTTTTACTATGAATTTAAAATAGTTGTAGCAATTATAATTTTTTAGCCATAATACACATGTTTGAACATAATATTATAGCTACAAGAATGGCATTGCTTCAAAAGCTACCAATTTAGAGACAAAATAAATTTTCGTAGCAAAGTATAAACATTATCTTGCACTTGCAGTAACTATAAAAATAGTACTGACATAACTAAAGTTTTATAGTTAGATGAACAACTGTAGCAAAATTCTATTTATATTCCATATTCCACTTTATCCAATGGTCTTTAACCGAAGGGTCATTTTATGAGCACGGTCCAAACCGTCGTTCATGGCATAGGCCCGTCGTCGGTTCGATCTCGGGTACGACCGATGGCTGACGGGATTGTACTTTACAAGCCGTGATCATGATTTGATCGATCTTTCACTGCTTTCTATAGTGTCGGCCTCCTGGACAGATTTTGACCGGTACAATTGCTACATCAGTTCTTAGAATAATTACATAATATCAAACATTTTATGACGATTTTAACAAATTTAAGGGGGAAAAAAGGAGAAATGAATCTGATTAAGGAGATAAATATCCCTCATCCCCAGCCATTTAAAAAACACTGAAACTAAAGATAGTATTCCAAGTACAGCTAGGACAAATTCAAGAGTGGTAATAACAATTCAAATTTGGACTATTAAATTCAAATAATAGGATTTTCTATCACCGCTGGAATTTAATATATTTTGCTAAATCTGAATATTCGTATTTCTCACGGTATTTTTTCAGGGTGATCCCAAGAATAGCACAATTAATAAGTGAATTATATTTGAAAAATTAAAAATAATAATTGAGCACCATTATTCCTTCAATCGAAGGTTAGGCCAAACACTAGCTTTTCTTTTCGAATTCACCTCCAATATACTCGAATCTAATTAATGCTAAAAGGAAGTAACTTTACTGAAAATTATGATTTTTCCTAAGTTTTCTATAAAAAAAAGTTAAAACTCGCCCCCGGGCCTGCTTGGTCCAAACTCGGGGTTTAGACCAAATTACGTTTACCCATTCACCCCCGAGCCCGAATATGCAGTTAGTTTCGAAATACGACCTCAATTCGAGGCCAAAATTCGATTTTTACAAAATTTCCTAATCCTACCCAAACCCTCAATTTTTACCATGAAAATTCTTGATTTTTGATCAAAAAGTGATGAAAAACATTGGGTAATTGAAAGAGAAGAGTTTAGGATTGATTACCAACACTTTGGGGGTAAATCTGTGTGAAGAAAAGCGCCTCTAGGTCTTTGTAGTTCGGAAAATGGTGAACAAGGGTTCTGCCAGTGTTTTAAAACAGTTTTTATATGACTGGGCAGGCCTTCATCGCGTTCGCGATGGGTCAAGCCCAAGTGGCCTTCGCGTTCGCACAAGACGGACGCGTTCGCGATGCTTTACCAACTGGGACCTTCGCGTTCGCGGCCCTAAGGTCGCGTTCGCATAGAGGATAATAAGGCTCCCCTCTCCGAGGCCCGTTACACAGTACGTTCGCGTGGGTTGGACACGTTCGCATAGCTTTGGCCCACTAGTGCTCCGCGTTCGCGTCCTCAGCTTCGCGTTCACATAGAGCAAAAAGGTCCCTAGCGTTTTTAATCTTCGCGTTCGCGAGTGAGTCCATGCGAACGCGAAGAACAATTTAACTGGGCACCAGAAACAGAAAACCAGCAAACTTTTCTAAATGTAAAACATCTCGTAGCCTACCTAAAACTCACTCGAGCCCTCAGGGCTCTAAACCAAACATGCACACAAGTCTAAAAACATCATACGGACTTGCTCGTGCAATCAATTCATGAAAATAACATCTAAAACTATGATATAAACCTCAAAACTCATCATTTTTTTCAAGAACACTTAAAGTTTACTATTTCTCAACAGGGCGTCCGAATCACGTCAAATAAACTCTGATTCTCACCAAATTTCACAAATAGTACTTAAATACTTTAACAAATCTGTACGGGGCTCCGAAACCAAAATACGGGCCCTATACCAATGGTTTCCAACATTAATTCTTTTCTTTATTTCATTAATAATTCAGCAAAACAATACTTTTCAAAAATTGATTTCTAAGGCTTGGGACCTCAGAATTCAATTCCGGGCATACACCCAAGTCCCATATTTTACTGTGGACCTCCCGGGATTGTCGGAATACAGATCCGGGTCCGTTTACTCAAAATGTTGACTTAAGTCAACTAAAACCAAATTTTAAATTCTAAAAATTATTATTTCTTATATTTTTACATAAAAGCTTTCCGGTTTCACGTCCGTATTGCGCATGCAAATCGAGGTAGTTAAAATAAATCTTTTTATGGATAATAAGCCTAGAACGGAGTGCTCGTCACCTTGCGTACACAACTTTCACGCAAGAATGGGAAGATCCAGCCTTTGGAAAGAGGAAAGTCATGTTTTCCATCATCATCAGTGATCCTTGTCAAAGATTCTCAAGCACGCATACCGTACAGGGGCTGTCGGCTGCTGGAACGCTAACTGTGAAGCCCTAGCTCTCCTCGACCCTCTCCGACCTATCAGAGCTAAACAAAACCCTGCATGAGTATAAAAAGCGTACAATTAGAATATGGAAAAAGCCAGGGCAAAGTGACTTACTAGCTACAGGTCTATGCTCGAATCTCTCATGGAAGCGAGCCCACTCGCGGATCCCCACGGTATGCGGCAGAACCATAGCCACCCAGTCGCGAACGTCATCGACCGGCGGGGAAGGCGGCCTCTCAGCTGTAATAAAAATTATAAGCAAATGGTCAACGATCGACTAACAAAATCGTATAGTACGAGTAGACAATCGACATAGAATAAGGGAACAAAGGAATACTTACGGGCGAAATTCCACGTCTTAGGGAATCCGACGGGGTCAGATACCAAGTGCTCCGTACGCACGAAAAAAAAAACTTTCCCAGAAGCGGCGATATGTCCTATCGTCCATTCCAATCACCAAGCCCTTTGTGCCCATGTGGCGCAGGTGCAACATAGTCCCTCTCTGGAAGTGGGGAGCAAAGAGATGCATCATGTGATGGAGCGAAACGCGGCAGAAATCCAATTCAGCATACTTGGTCAACATTACGAAAAACTTGTAAATATACGGAGTGAACTAGGCCGGGCATACCTCGTAAAAATGGCAAAAATCTGCAGCCAGTGGGGAAGAGGAAGCGTGTACCCAATAACAAAAGGGTACGCGTAGAAAGCGCAGTACCCTGGTGATGTAGATAACCCATTTCACCTCCCGTCGGGACAAGTTCAACATGCTCCGGGATCCCTCACTTGCTTTTAAAGGTATCTAGCGTCGCCGCATCCATCACCGAAAGTACTGGCGTAGGGTCCTCCTCAGTTGGGTGGTTAAATTCATTCTGGGCCTTCCCAGGGCGGGGCACCACCTCATCCACGGACGGAAAACTTTCGTCCTCCACCAGATTCGTCTCCTCGTCAGGGGAGGGCACAACGTTCTCTAGCACCGGAGCATTAACAACTTGGTTAGGGTTCGAAGACTAGCCATTGTGAATCAAAATAAGAATCAGGAATATGGGGATAGAGGTATCGGAAGTTGATTACATTCTTGAAAGGTATGAAGGATAAACAACCGGCAATCTCAAGGATTTCCGTTTGAATTTTTTATTTGGATAATTCCCCACCAAGACAAAAGCCCTCTATTTGTAGGTGCAAAAATCCAGAAATGAAACGCCGCCTTTTTCTTCAAAAAAGCAACGAAATCGGCATAAGAAACGATGTGACGCTTACCGCATGAAACATATGTCATAATGACACCTGACGAATTGATGTCACATCAATTGACATACATGTCTGACATTCCCCCTCAAAATGTCATGTATTTCCCTCATTAAAGAACGCGCACCCACGCCCCAAAACTGACCTCGACCTAGAGGACGGCGGGTCTCCATCGACTCATTCATTCAGAGACGATCGAATGCTCAAATTTCGACGATTTGTAATTACTAGGTCCGCCCATCGTGATTGCCCGATGGCAACCCCGATGGGCGGAAGGGCTAACTGTATAGGTCAAAACCTGTCCCCGGAGGCCGACACTAAAGAAAGCAGTGAAAGGTCGACAAAATCGTGATCACGTCTTGTAAAGTACAACCCCATCAGCCATCTGTCGTACCCGAGATCAAACTGACGACGGGTTTGTGCCATTAAATAGTTGTTATAAACGACGGTCCAAGAGGGACATGCTCACAGAATGACCCTTCGGTTAAAGACCATTGGATAAAGTGGAATATGTGGATATAAATAGAAGGGGACCTTCTACAAAAATGGGGGGGGGGGGGGGGGAGAAAAGAGAGAGAAAAAGGTGCTTCCTCTAGCTCCTCTAACTAGTTGAATAACCATGAAGCCAACATTCGGAACATGGGATCTCCCTTGACTCATACACATAGGTATGTGATAATACTTTGAAATGTAAGCTCATCATTCATGCTCAATAAACTTTGTAATTATCGGCAGAGATCAATGAATATATGTCTTCTAACATTAATGTCAATATAATATGATCTAGAGTTAATTATATATGGTTAAGATTTACCCCTTGTTTCATTTTTGATTGATTTTGCAAAATACTCAAGCTGGCTTTTGTGCAAACAACACTAACGTTAAAAAATGAGTAGTAATTAAAACGAAATAAAAACCCCCCTTCTTCTTATAATGTTCGAAAATAACTACTTAAATTCACTTAAAAAACTCCAAGCACAGCACCACCGGAAGCGGCTCCTCGAGTCGAACGGGCACCAGAAAGATCGAGCAACAACGGGTCAGCAACCGACCTCGCTATTATGAAAATGCTCGAGGACCTCACGAAGAGGATTAAATCAGGAAAAAAGAAGATAGAATCTAACGACAAAAAGGTGGAGACCTACAACTCGAGGGTCGATCAGATTCTGGGCGCACCCCCGATTCTGAAGGGTGTAGATTCAAAGAAGTTCGTGCAAAAGTCGTTACAGTCGAGTGCTGCTCCAAAGCCCATCCCGAAGAAATTTAGAATTCCTGATATCTCGAAGCACAATGGGACCTCGGACCCCAATGAGAACATCACAACTTACACTTGTGAGTGAAAGGAAACGACCTGAAGGGCGATGAGATTGAATCCGTCCTATTGAAAATATTCTGAGAAACACTATCAAAGGGGGCCATGATGTGGTATCACAACCTATCCCCGAACTCCATAGACCAATTTGACATGCTGGCAGACTCTTTTATAAAGGCACATGCCGGTGCCATCAAGGTTGCTACAAGGAAATCCGATGTCTTCAAAATCAAACAGAGAGAAAACGAGATGTTAAAGGAGTTTGTATCTCGCTTTCAAATGGAGCGAATGGAATTACCTCCAGTCTCCGATGACCGGGCAGTGTAGGCTTTCACTCAAGGTTTGAACGAACGAAGCTCGATAGCTTTGAAGCAGCTAAAGCAGAACTTGGTTGAATATCTGATGTTTAGACTTCAATACTACACAATATTATAAGTTAATTGTGCATTACCCAAATTTCGAGTGCTATCTAATAAGAAGAACCAAGTTCTTCTTAGTCTACTACTTAATACTATTTGCGGAAAAGCAGTAATAGTAAAGACACAGAGATTTTTACGTGGAAAACACCTGGCTCAAAATGTGAAAAAACCACGACCTACTCCTCAGTAGGATTTGCTCAAAACTCTTCACTAAACTCTGAGCCAAAACGGACTTACAAAATAAACTCTTTTGTAATCCTAGGACTAACTCTAATCCTCTTTGTATCAACTAGCCTCTAGCTAATTTCTACAGATTTCAAGCTAACTCTAACTTGATCAATTTGTACCTATTACAATTGCTTCTAAGTAAGCTGAAAAGATACAATGTTAAAACTCCTACTACAATCAACTAGACTCAATACACAAACAATGGAACTGTTTCTTCTAGTTGAACTGTAGCCTTTGTATCGCACAACAATTCTGCTTGCAAAATATCTCTGGAACTTTTGCTTCAGATCTTGATTCACTTTAGTACTTGTGCGTCACCTCTTTCAGCAGTAATACATTGATTATTTATAGAGTCCGTTTGTTGAGTCCATGATTCAATTCTGATCCAACTCTTCCTTGGTAAACGAGTTTGATTGTAACTCAACTTCCTTCCTCTATTTCTGTCCTAGCTGAAAGCAACTTCTATCTTCTCTTATCAATTTGCAACCTTTTCGTATTAGGAGACATTCTCTTAGTTCTTTGATACTTAGCAATCACTGATATCTCCTAGACTTGTACGATTTGTGATCCAACTGCTTCATTCAGAAGTGTATGTTATGTTGGACCTGGTTCAACTGGACGCCTTTTGTCAATCTTCAAAACTCATTCAGTGACATGGGCCAACAATATCCCGCTGTAACTTGGGTGAACGTCCACAACTGGTATCAGTTAGAGGTGTTAACCGGGTGGGCCGGGCTGGGTAGGGAAAAATGTGAAGTGCACGGGTTACGAACCGGGCTGATTACGGGTTGGGGCTTAACGAGTTTAAAGGGTTCGGGTTCATCCGAGTAAAAATTAAACCGTAAAGGTTAGGGGTAAACCGGGCCGGGCCGGGCCGGGTTAACGAGTTGAAATTTTTTTTACATTTTTTTGTATTTGTTATAACTATCGTAAAATTATAAACAAAAAAACAAACTTATAAAAATAGTGTTTGAATAAAGGATGCAAAGACTTTAAAATTCTTATATTTGAATATACCATTAAGAATATACTTATAAATATTTGCAAGTTCAAAATTTCAAACTTGCAAATTAAGGTTTACATTTAATACTTCAAATTAAAGTTCAAACTTGCACTTATATGTCTAATAATATTAAAATAACAAACTAAAATATTTGCATAAATGCATAATACGTCTAATAATATTTAAAAAACAAAAGAAAAATGTAGCCGTTAAAACCGGGTCGGGTCGGGCCGGTTTAACCGGTAAGTGAATTGTTCACTTTGACCGGGTTGTACCGGTAGAAAATTATAAACGGACCAACCCCTTCTACCCCTCCTACCCAGCCCACCTGGCCCCCTTCATACCGGTTCTGGTTTCAACCGGTCTGGGCCGGTCCGAAAATGGGTCAACCCGGCCCGTTTGACACTTAGTATCAATCAAAGATCAAGGTCGAGGATGACCAATTGGGAGCACCCTCGGGCTTAGTATATCCTATGAGACTCCTGGCAAAGGAACCAAGGCCAAACAAGGAAAGGCACCAACCATACACCGAAGATCGAAGAAACGCCCCAAGGTGCAACATACCTCGAAATGACCGAAGGGTGGATCGGGGCTTGAATTCTCGGGAACTCATGAATAAATTCGGGTTCGATAGACACACAAGGCCGGTGGAGGCACCCAGGTTATCTGAGTACAACTTCAACGTTGATGTTTCAGACATCGTGTCGTCCGTAGGTAAAATCAAAGATACCAGGTGGACAAAACCCATACTATCGGATCTTTAGCAATAACCTGGTATGCGAAATTCACGGCACACACGGTCATAGGACCGAGGATTGAAGATAGCTCCGAGAGAAAGTAGCCCGACTAATCAGCAAGGGGCACCTCCGAGAGTTCCTCAGCGACCGAGCTAAAAATCAATTTCGGGAAAGAGAGGCGAATAGAAAAAACGAAACAGAAGAACTGCAGCACGTCATCCACATTATCATTGGAGGAATCGACGTCCCACAAGAACCCATTTTCAAACAAACAAAAATATCCATCACTAGGGAAAAACGGACTCGGAGTTACATACCCGAGGACGCTCTCACATTCAACGAAGAGGACACCGAGACCCTGTCTCAGCCTCATAACAACGCATTGGTAATTTCTTTTATTGTGAATAAATTTCAAATTAAACGTGTGCTCGTGGATCCAAGTAGCTCGGACATCATAATCAGGTCGAGGGTGGTGGAGCAGCTCGGACTGCTCGACCAGATCGTTCCCTCCTCTCGAGTCCTCAATGGAATCAACATAGCGAGCGAAACTACGAAAGGGGAGATCATCCTCCCGGTCAACGTGGCCGGTAAGATCCAAGATACCAAGTTACATGTCATCGAAGGTGACATGAGATACAATGCCTTACTCAGAAGGCCATGGATACACTGTATGAGAGCAGTACCGTCAACCCTTCACTAAATGATGAAGTTTTCAACAAAGGGCAGAATAAAAATAATACGGGGAGCAACATACAGCAAGAGATATTTTCACGGTGCACGATGTGGCACCAGCATCGACGCATCCTTCATCGAAGGAGCCAAAGGACAAGAAAACAGCCAAGTAGAGATCACAAACTACATTCACGGTTGCATCCGAATAAACTAATAAAGGACTGTGACGTGTCTTCAGAATGAGTAGTTGAAGCATATCGAGGCTTGAACTCCACCATAGTTAAGGTACAATTCTCCCTCTTTTTCATTTACGTTTTACACTAACTTATGTGCAGGTTTTCGATTGAAAGGAATCGAAGCACATTCCAGCTCGAAGACCTTAGGGTTTAAAGCATGTGTTGCGCTCTTTTTCCCTCAGATCGGACTTTTATCCCAAAATGGGTTTTATCAATGAGGCTTCTAACGAGGAAACATCCATGTGCTACCTAAGGAGAACTCGTCAAGTATTCAAGGTTTCTATTTAATCAACCTCAAATACTAGGGGGCATCCTCCCGGGAGATCACCCCCTCGAAGAAAATGGAATATGCCAAAGAGGGTCACGACAGAAGAATGATGTATCGGACCAAACAGTCAAATGAACCGTGTCACGTAGAATAATCAAACCCTCGATTGCGAAAACGTGTATATTTGTACCAAGTAGTCAGAGGAATATATATTTATCACTAAAAGCTTTGCATTTTCAAAGAAGTTTGTTATTTTTGCAAGAAGCGGATCAAAGGCCAGAAATCTTCAAGCACTCCCGAGCATTTGGGGACTGCTATCGACAGTCAGCTCATCGAGCCTCTGAAAGATCGAAGTCGTAAGACCCCAATCGGGCAACTTCGAGCCTGAAAGCCCTCCATGAGGCACCAATGTAATCCCTCAATGAGGCACCAACGTAAGCCCTCCATGAGGCAACATTAAACTTGTAAGGACTCGATGAGGCATGATAAAAAATATAAGCCCTCTATGAGGCACCAATGTAAGCCCTCCATGAGGCAATATCGACAATATAAGACCTCCACGAGGCAACACTAAATCTGTAAGACCTCAAGTAAGGCATGTTCAAATCTGTAAGACCTTAAGCAAGGCATGTTCAAATTTGTAAGACCTCAAGCAAGGCATGTCCAATTTGTAATACCTTAAAAAGGCATAATCCCGATATTAAAGCCAAGGCTATATATTCGAACTTGTAAGACCCCTTTAAAGGCATACCCTCGATATAGACGCCGAGACTATCTCTCTCGGGGACTAAAAGGGTACGGACAAACATAATGACTATGGTCATAAGGCTCCGGCCAAACTATATATTCGAACTTGTCTGACCGTCGCCATAAAATCACATGCCTTCAAATACTTTTAAATACTTAGAAAATAACCGGTTAATCAGGCTACCCTCGAAATAAGCAAAAGAGCATCGATCATATCAACTCCAAATAATTAAAAGGCTTTGAACAATCAGCCTCCGAGCGAACCTCCCAAGGTGCTCATCGGTCGTCACATATCGGCTCATAATCAAGGTTCTTCTTATGCCATCGAAGAGTCGGATTGAACACAAAAAGTTCAAAAGTATTTAACGAAGAAAAATACAGCCATATTAGAGGTCGTACCGACCCGATGCGTAAAATCCTAAGAGCCAGTCTAAAGAGCCTCAGGGCCGATCTAAAATAAGCCTAAGGGCTAATGCGTAAGAGCCTAGGCGCTATCCTAAAAAGCCTTAGGGACAATCTAAAACAAGCTTACGGGCCAGCTTAAAGATCCTCGGGGCTGACTTAAAAAACCTAAGGGTTAACTATCAACTATTGCCTACTGCTCATCGAACACAAAACCCCAAGGGTTTCGTCCCGAAGTCCAACTCATCGGACTAATCATTGATCATCGAAAGAAAACCCCCAAGGGTTTCATTACTAAGTCCAACCCATTGGACTAATCATTGCTCATCGAAAGCAAAACCCCAAGGGTTTCATTTCGAAGTCCAACTCATCAGACTAATTATTGTCGTGCATCAAAATTCAGAACAAAAAGAAAAGGAGAAGACACGAGCAAGCAGAAGTTCATACAAAGGGGAAACCGAAAGGTTTCTTTTTATATATGTAATTATACAAGGGTACGTTTACAATGCTCTCTGAGAGTCCTATACAAAGAACCAGAAAGCAAAAGCCTAGTCTATTTTCCCCTCGGGGACTACGGCTCCATCGGCCTCCTTGGTTCCAGCTCCCTCATCGGCTTTTTCCTCATTGTCTTCAGCATCAGATACGAGGAACTTGGTGTCATACTCATCCGCCTTGGTGCGAGCTTCGGCATCGTCTCTCAGATAGATGTCCACCTTCTTATCGTTCTTCGACCGAGCCTTCTCGGCTTCATCCCGAGCGTCTACGACCTCGGCCTTCATATTTAAAAGATCAGTCTCGAGCTTAGCAACTCTGCTCGTCTGAACCGAGTTGTTTTCTCGGGCATTGCGGAGCTGTATATCTAGGGCAGAGGCCTTAGCCAAAGCATTTTTTTTTGGCAGCAACCTGGCGTCTACCTGAGCCCTTAGCTCGTTGCACTCATAATTGGCCTGACCAACTTTTCCCCAAAGGCGTTCCAGCGCCTCCTTTTTTTTCTGCAACTGAAATACCAAATAGTTAGCTCTTTAAAGACAGAGAAGGAAGGTTGTATACTCCCTGAAATAAAGGTTACATGTCTCTCAAGGTTTCCCTCATACTCTTGGCTTCGATCCAACTCTGATCGAAGATTTATCAACTTTCTTGTTCTCTTATCACAGAGAAGTCTGAGGGATTTCTCCCCATCCAAGGCATTTTGTAACTCGGACTTGAGTTTGCCAAAGGCCTGTGGGAAAGAAGGTCCAGTTAGAAGAATAAAAATGCGAAGCTAAAAAACCAAAAGCTTACTGAAGCTTACCACAGAACAGAGCCGCTGAGCCTTCTCAAAGGCCGAGTGCGCATCCGCTGTCCTTGACTCATCGGCCCTAGTTGAATCCCTCTAAATGGGGACGCGATCACTCGAAACTCTAATTGATCCAAACGGCCCCTAGACCTAGGTATCCCTCGAAGTACCATCGATGGGAGAAGAAGATGATACCGAAGGACCTTCACTCCTTCCTTCTCGAGGAACATTCCTCATGAGGTTAGAGACCCCGGGTCTATCAGGTTCAGCTTCCTCAGGAGACTTCTCGGTCCTGGCTACTGGCATGGTGCTATCTCCTCCGGTCGCACTACCGCTTGTATACCAGCCAATGAATATAAAGTTTTCCCAGTGGCGGCATCTTCTTTATGTATTTGGGAAGGCCCCGCCTCACTATGAGTATCCTCGTCTCCCGAGGATCCCTTCCGTTTATTATCACTCCTCGGCCCCAAAGGCGACGATCCTTCCTCCTCTAAAAGAGGGCACGGTCTCATCTCGGAAAATTCTCCAATGCCTGCAGCAAAGAAGTTAGTAAACACAAAGGGAAATGTACCTTAAGAAAGGAATCATACGGCACTTACCATGGTGTTTTTCCTCCCATCTACCCTTCGACATGTCTCGCCACTTACGCTCATCGTAAGTTGAGCAAGCCTCCAGCTTCCGAGTCCAATCCACCAGATAGGGGACCTCATATGGCAACCACGGGATCGCTGCGGAGAAAGAAAGAAAACATTCTTACAAGAATCTAACTCCAACAAAAACAAAAAATGACAAAGTACAGCGTATAACTTACGTGTATGACTCCATGTCTCAGGAGACGGCTGGAAATCCGTAGGAATAATATCAGGAGTCCTCTCTCGGAGAAACTGGCTCATCCACCCTCGGTCCCCATCTTCATCATCATAGGCAATAAATGGCATGTTGGATCGACGTCGTAGAGTGATCAGACCTCGATAATGTAGAGACCGATACAGCCTCATGAGGTGGCTGAGGGTGAACTCGAGCTCATCTTTCTCAGCAAAGAACCTTATCATCAGCACAATTCTCCAAAACGACGGGTGAACCTGGGCCAAGGTAACCCGATACTTTCGGCAAAACTCGAGCACGACTCGATCGAGAGGACCTAGTGTAAAGGGGTACGTATATGCGCTCAAGAACCCCTCTACATGGGCCATGATACCCTCTTCCCGAGAGAGTACTTGCAACACCATCTCTTCTCCCCATCCACAGTCCCTTCTCACAGCCTCGAGGTGTCCCTCTTATATTGATAGAATAAACCTCGATGCATGTTATCGATGTCCTAGAACATCGATAGGTCTCTCCAGAGTAAAATCCCTCCTCGAGATGAAATAGCTCGAGGTTGACTCACCAAGCGTCGGCGGTGTACCACCGAATGGGCGAGAAGCGGAGGTAGAACCTTCCCCTTCCTGGTGAACAGATTGGGGCACAACAGCCATGACTATTTGCAACAAAAAAAAGGATGAAAGCTCGGGCAAGAGCTTTGAACAAAAATTACAGAAGAGCTGAGGGAAGAAAAATAACTCTAAAGAGGAAACTTAGCTTTGCAAACAGCAAAGCCCTCAATAAATCGGAAACATATATATAAGGAAAGCGACGACTTTTCATTTACTCTAATGGCCAATAAACTCTGACAAAGTTGTTATGACATCTTGGGAAGTGTACTGGCGGGGCCACCTCGGTCATTTCACAGACGCATCATGAAAATGATGCCATCATGCGGAGGTCGAAGCATCGAAGGGTTAAATCGACCCCTTATCAACTCGACCCCGGGAAAACATATAACTAAGAACAAAGCAGATCGATCTCGAGGACTCCTGCTATTCTAAGTTCGGGCTCAAAGGAACTAAGTTCAAATTGGAAGAAATACTTGTGCATAAACATTGCTGGGCAAGTTGAAAATATAAAATGAAGAGATCTTTTGCTTCCAAAAAATATATTTACAAAAGTATTTTACAAAGCTTCCCCGAGGAGCCCATGTACAAAAGAAAGAAAAAGCAAAAAATAAGCAAGTAAGTCTACTCTTCGCCCTCACTGTTGCCCGAGTCGCTTCCAGAGCTCTCATCCGAAGTAGTCGGAGTTGCTGATTCCTCCTCCAAGGCCCTAGCCTCTTCAATCTCGGCAGAAAGGTCGAACCCTTTGGCACGCACTTCCTCGAGGGTTTTTCTCCTAGCTTTCGAGCGAGCATGGGCAACGGCCTGAGCCAGCCTAAGCTCGGCCTCTTCAGATATCTCCCTAGCTCGATCATTTGCGGAAGCAACATCTCTTTTGTATGAGGAAACGAATTCATCGGCCTCGGACTTGGCCGCGGATAACGCAACAACCTCCTCTTGAGCGCCTCGATGGAGACCCTGAGTCGAGGCTAGCTCCCCCCGAAGAATGTTTCTCTCTGAGGCCACGACATCATTATGCCACTTCAGCTCGAGGATCTCAGCATCCTTAGATGTGACATCCTCCTGAAGTTTCCCCACCAGGGCATTCTTTTGCTCAATCTGCAAATACGAATCAAGATAGTAAGCACCAAGTTATGAGAATAAAAAAAACGAACTCATAAATGTCATGCTACCTGCTCAGCGAAACTGGTTTGTTCCTGGTGCACTCCCTCCAGACTTTCCTGAAGCTCATTCAAATTCTCTTACCTTCGAGCTGAGGAATTCTTCGACTCGTTCAGCTCATATGTGAGCTTCTCGAGCTCCTCCTCACGGAAATTCAGCTCATCTTGCAGCTTGGAGAAAGCTTGGTCATACAACTTCTTGACCTATGACACAAAGGAGGAAAGTTAGGAAGATAAGAATAAAAACTTGAGGCACAAGTAGTATTTCAAGAAGATCACCTACTTTTGAAGCTTCTCAGCCTCCTCGAGACCAATGAAGTAGTCTCTGAACGCGTCATCCTCTCCCTGAAAGTCCCCCACATCGGCAGCACCCTTGTTCTGGGCATCCCTTATTTCCCCTGGAGACAACGACGGGCCCGATTCGAAGCCTCTTACGGCATCAATTTCTATCGGGGCTTCCCCTTGCCCTTGAAGAGTCCCAGAACTAGCTCCTCCAACCGGGCGATCATCAACACTAGTCGTATCATGTCTGAAGACTGACTCGGGGACTGCACCCGAACCTTCCTCGAGGGTCTCTTCAGCGTGTGGTGGATCCACATCGGCAACCTCCGGCTCAGCAGCCTTCTGCCCAACAGCTCTCGAAGCATCAGCGCTTCGCCTTACCCTTTGTACCAAATGGCGACAGTCATCATATTCGTCTTCAGTACGAAGACTTGCAGCAGCAGTCAAAGTCAAGACCGTGGCATCGGTCTTAGGCTTTCGAGTCTTGGGCTTCTTCAACTTTGCAGACTCTGCCGACGTCTCCTTCTTCCTCTATTTTCCCTTGTCGGGTTTCGAGGCGTCTACTTCACTAGGTGGAGGCGGTATTATTAAGACAGCTTCCCTGAGGCCTGCACAAGCACAATATATCAAACATTCGCCATGAAAGATTACTCATGAGAAATTTGGAGAATGACAGCAATAAAGGCTTACCATGATTCTTGGCCTGCCATCGCGTCTTGGCCAAGTTGTGCCAAATGCGTTTGTTATATGGACAGGCAGAGTCCAAGAGTTTGATCCACCTCGGAGGGTCCTGGACCGCACCGGGGAACCACACAGTGGCTATGTAATCGGAAGAAAATCAAACAAAAAAGAGAGGGGTCAATTAAGAAGAAAAAGAAGAGGTAATAAAACATACTCAATGTAGGGGGTACTATGCTTCATGTTCCATTCCTCCGGGAATTGCATCCTATCAACAGGGATGATGTTTGAGGTTCTGACTTTGACAAACCGGCTCATCCATCCCCGGTCCTTGTCCTCGTCGATGCAGGCAAAGAATGTCTTGGCAGATCGACGGTGTAGCTTGATCAAACCCCCTCGGTAGAGACGAGGGCTATACCACCTGACCAGGTGGTCGAGGGTGAAAGTCATTCCCTCGACCATGTTGGAGAAGTACCAAATCATGTATACAATCCTCCAGAAAGAGGTACAAATTTGACCGAGTGTTACTCGGTACTAGCGATAGAAGTCGAGAATCACCAGATCTATCGGTGGAGAAGAAGAATTTACGGGGCCTAAAGTGAAAGGGTTAGTATATATGCTGAGGAAGCCAGCTTTATGCGTGACTATGTTTTCCTCAGCTGTAGGAATTTCTACTTGTACCACTTCCCCCCAGCGGCAATCTACCTTTACCTTCTTCACCTCAATCACTACATTTATGTACCGAGACATGGGCTCGCATTGGCCCGGTGTAGAAGGGGGTTTCTCGATGGTATAATCGGAGATAGTGTCAAAGGGTCCGGGAATGCATTGTTCGATGCTAGGAGGAGTTATCGATTTTCCCTTAGACGGGCGTGTCGAGGAAGTGGGCCCCTCCTTTTGAGGTACCATTTTGGAGGTTTTAGCACGGATTGTAACTAAGTTTCAAAGAAGGAAGATGAAGAAGGAAGCACAGAAAGAAGATGGAAGGCAGAAAATTGTTAGCTAAGTTTTGAAGATGTTGTAAAAAGTGTGAAAGGCAAACAATTGAAGTATTTATATAAGTCGTTTGGGCATGTTTGAGAAGCGGAAAGGTCGAACCGATAGCGGTCCATGGGCTTCTCGAGAATCGTGCTGACAACGACCTCTGCGCAGCCTTTATGCCACGTCATTTAATGTTCTGACGAGGCTGGCGTTGGGGATATCGAAGAGGCAAGAAGTCAAGAACGTTTCTTATCATTTCATTCTAAGAAACGCGGGGACTATTTGTATATGGCTAAAATCAGAGATTCCGGTTTTATGACCATTATGGCATTTCATAGCCCGTCTTCAGGGAGCTCGGAGCACAGTCCGAGGATTGACACCGAGGAAGCACATCGAGGATTCTCCACGCTCGACCTCGGGGCAATGTGAACTGATAGCCATCGATGAAAAGCGGGAATTCCCAAAGGCACGTGGTCAGAGCTGACCAAGTCTGCAAGAATAGTACAAGTCCGTACCGAGACATTAAATAGTTGTACCAGCTGCATATCCTTTTAATAATTACACATGTACTATATTGATATTCCTCTCTCCTATATAAAGGGGACCCTTGTCATTTTGTAACACACATGATATTCAATACAAGAACAAGAACATTCTATGCTCTCTAACTTAAACATACTCTCCTATTATTCCATTGATTTATTGCTTACATTTATTGCTCATTATTGATCATAAAGAAGCTATCCTCGAGGCACGTCGAGTTGTTAGTCCTTCATCGATCATCCCCGATCAAGCATATTAGCTCGACCCCGAGGCCCAGTTTCGGCCAGCTCGACACCTCGTCTCAAGACTGTTTGGTTTGCATAACACCACTGCCCTTAGCTATTATCTCATTTTTCTAGCTCACACTTAGCTTCTATTGCCTAACAACTGGTATTAAAATAAATCACGTATTTTTAGAATCACAAAATCAAATATAATTGTAATTACCATTTTCAAGGTAAACAGAAATGGTATGAACAACATAATATTATTTTAGAACAAAGTTATAAGAATTATATTCACATATCTTATTCAATAATAAAAATGATTATTATTTTCACGGGAGAAAAAAAATTGAAAAAGCTCCATCTCGTGTTGAAGCTTTTTTGGAATCCCGCAAGAGAAAAAAAATGAAAAGAAGTTGGTGTTTTCCAACAAGAAGTCATTGTAATATCAATGTGTTCTATTTTCTCTTTATCTCCTTTTAGAATATACATTTGTGCTTATGTTTGATTAATTTGCATTATTGATTGTAAGTTCAATTTGACCAATTAAAAGAGCAGCAAAAAGAAGGGAAAATTTATTTAAATGATGATGATATTATTGAAAAAGTACTTAGGGCAGAAAAAATGGATATCTTCGAGCATAGTCTCGGAAGGAATATTAGTGAATTGATCAGGAAAAAAGCAAATGAACGGGTGGAAGAAATTAAAGGGAAGCTAAGAAACAAATCGAGGAAATTAAAAGGGAAGCTGAAGAAAAAAGTTAAAAAATCAAGAAAGAAACTGATAATAAGCTAGCGGAGATGAAAAACGATGGGAATTTTTTTTCAAATACTGCTTGCAGCTCAAAGTCGACAGCCAAATGATGCAAATCAGATCATAAGTAACTAATTATACTACTTACTAATATCATTTTCTATTATCCTTACAAAACTACTCTTATTAACAAGTAAAGTTTATTGTTTTCAGTGAAAATACTTTGTTGTACTATTTTTATTGTTATTGCAGCTTGTGGAGTAGTGCATGATCAAGATTGACGGGGACAAGAATAATTATTACCAACTTTGGACATGATGAAATAGTAGAAATGTACTTACCAATAGCATTATGCTCTTAATTGCCTTTCCAAAAATATACACTTGTTTTATACTATAATAACTTTGACCATTTTCGTATCATTTTTGGTAGGCTGTTTTCCTTAGAAAAAATAGAAAATCAGTCGCGGCTCTTTAGGCTTGACAGAGAGCTGAGGGGTCAAGTCACAATTAAATTTTACTATCCATTTTTGGTAAACGTAGTTATCAGATTTTGGAAGCTTGTGTTTGATGCTGCTTATCTACTTAAAAAAATATAACAAGTTCGAATGGGCTTAAAGATTTCATTCAGCATTTATCAAGATTTTCTACTTTTTTTAAATGGGATTTGTTTAGTGTGTTGTGGTCCTCTTTCATTTTGAAAGGTCTAAGTATTGGTATTGCCGTATAGATAAAATTTCAACGATTAAACAACTATTCTGACCTTAGTAATATGTATCGGGCAGATCAAGTTTAGCCACGGCCGAACTAGAGAAACCCTTCTAAAAGTAGTGACATCCAACACCATTAGCCAAAAAAAGATTCATATTTATAATAGATAGATAGATAGATACCACTTAAAAATACAATATAAGCAACAATTTGGGACAAGAAGATACAAAACCTTAGAATATCTGCAGACCCAAACTTATATGTAAGTTAAATAATAATAATAGCAGGGGCAGAGCCAGAGTGTGAATAATAGTAGACCGTCACTTCTTATACAAAATCTTGAGCTAATTAAAAAAATTAGAAAACAAATTATTGTACGTATAAAAAGAGTGATGATGTCTAAATAAAGCGGCATGCAAGTGTTAAATGGTCCAACAGCCTTTTAATTGCTGCCTGAGCCTTTAGAAATGGCTTTTTAGTACTCTGTGGACCAATTATTGTTCTTTTTTTCTTCTCAAAGGTTGCTCAGGTCATCGTTTTTGCATTTTGTTCATGTTATTTGCTTCTTTTACACAGAAAAGGTTAGCGTTGTAGTGACTTTCCTAGGCACAACTTTGTGACTTTTGCTTAAAAGATGGGTCCTTGATTGAAACGACTAAGTTTGTAATGGCCCCTCATTTATAATAACCCTCACGTATTCACGTGAAACCATAGAATTCTCCGACGTTGTTTAGGTACGACAGTAATTATTCATATTTCTGGTTAATTTAAGTAGATCCAATACTCTTTCGTTTTCATAGGAATCATTTTAGGCTAGCCATTGTATAGTTTGAATAATAGTTACTTTTCAGAGCCAGAAAACATAATATTTTGTAGTACATTGAAACCTGCAATTTAAAATGTCTGTCAGAATATTGTGTTGTTTACTTCTTCAATACGAGATAGCAGAAACTGTGGCAACATTACAATGTTATTTTATTTCCTTAGTCCACTTACCAACCAATCCTATTCCATAGTCTACATAGATCTATTTACGATGGTGGTGTCCTGAACAGTTTGTGTAATTTTGTGGTCTACATAGCATGGCAAACTTGGATGGAGCTAAAGTCAATTGCTAATTGCATTTGGCCTTTATGGGACAAAGGCCTTTCTACAAGAACTAATAATATTCATACTATACGTTTGGACATGTACAATACATCTAATTCTACATAAGATGATAAGAATCGATGACAATTTACCACCAATGGTAGAGAAAGAATGAAATGATTATGCTGTGCTGCTCTCTTTCTATCTAGTGGCCCCTGCTCAAGGATTAGGACTAGTTCATATACAACTGTATCCAGAAGAAAATTTACCCTCGTAAAAAGGCAGGAGACAGCAATTCTATGTCATGAGTTATCAAGAAGTGCATTCGAAGGCAGTGTATTATTCTCCTAAACCAGGAATTATGTCATGACAGAATCTCTGCTACCTCTATTACTTGATGTGCGTCGTGCTTTCAAGGAAAATAGTGGAGGATAAGAAATACAATTTTTGAAATTGACTTGGGTAACAAACACAAGAAATAGTTTCTATGCTTTGACTTCTCCGACAAGAACTAACAAGATGGTTCCTTTTCAACCTCAGTTGCTCCCTCAGCGATTGATGGGTGTGTGCATCCTCTCAACTATCCTATTCACTGCATCACGGGACATGACCAACGTATCATGTAGCAGAATGCTGTAGACATTTAGACCCTGCCAAGGAACAAAGAAGATGAGGGATTATAGCTTTTTTGCAGTCATCTCAAGTGATGAACTCAGAATAATTTGTGTCCTATTGCGGGCACAAAAGGCTACATAATTAAGGATTGTGGCAAAGGCATTGCAGAACAATATCAAGAATGTTATCAAAGTTATTTTAACAAAATCGCATCAGTGCAAGCCCAAAGGTCATTGTGGAAACACATGCTTATATGCACACTGATGCTAATATAATTGGAAACTTACAATTGAAGGCAACACGTTGACATAGTGTACATTCTGAGTAGCCAACTTTAGCTTTTCACTGATTGGGCCACCATCTACCAGCAGAAGCTTCTTGGTATTCTCCAATTGGTTGAAATAGTTCACTATGTTTTTTGTTTTGTGCGAAGAAATCTCTAAATCCTCAAAAACCATAAGCTGCATGCAGTGCAGTAGACATAACTAAATCGATGAAGTAATGCAAAAGAAGAAAAGCTTAAACAATCTTTTGTGAAGGAAGGCAGGAGTTACACAACACAAATAACCACAGTAGATGCCACTAGAACAAACCAAAACTAGTTAAATCTGGAGGCTGATCAAGATTGATTAAAACTGACCAACTCTTCCTCAACTAGTGAAGAACTCACATGGAATTATAGTTCATTGTTCCAAAAAATAGGGAGCTTTAAACTCTGAAACTATAAACTAAAGCAGTCGTCTCTGCAAAAAAAAATCTCAGATAAACTTTGCTCTAAGGAACAAACATAGTACGTCATGACTCCAATACCAAAAAAGAATCATAAATTGAAACCATTGAACTCCAAAAAAAAAATGTTGGTTGAAGTCGAAATTCTTTCGCATATCAAAATACTTCCTAACATGACGAGCACCAAAATACATCATACAAAAGAAGCAAGGATTCGTCTCAGTGCCCAATATGATAATAGGAAATGATAACCAAGACAGGCAATCCACATGTGAACTAAGGTGGCATTTGACTGGAAAGCAATAGGTCTGTTTTTGGTAGAAGTGATAATGGGTTTGATTTCCAAAGATGTGTATTTAGATTGGACTTTGAGTTTGATTTCCAGAAAAAATGTGTATTATTAGATTTGATTTTGGGAATTGGAAAACAATTGTATAAAAGAAAATATCAATGAAGCCCTGATAACTTCCTGGTTGCTATCAGCCTTTCGCTTCTCAAAATTATTTGGTTGCTTTCATTTTGGTAAAAGTTACTAATAGATTAAAACCGAGTAAACATTTAGTTCTATTAAACATATTCTAGAATAGCCAAAAGAAAAAGAATTCCAAGAGAGAGGAAGAAAACCAGACAGCAAGTTTTGGCCCCTTTTTTTCTTCTGATATGTTGGTTTCACGTTGCTGTTTCATTTCAAAACCCAAAAGAAGTGTTTGAAACCAAACAAGTCATCATTTTCTTTTCGAGTTTCTATTTTATTTTGCTTTCTTTTCATTCCGAGGTTCTTTTGAGGTAAAGTTCCCAAACAAAAAACAATGCATGTGTTGAAGGGGATGTGGCTTGCCTTCCCTTCAGCTGCACGAGCTGATAGTGCAATCTTCAATCCTAGCCGCCGAACCTTCTTATTCAGTTTGATTGCGTGACTTCGTGGCTTTGGACCGTGCATAGTTGCACCACCTCGAAACTGCATCGATCACAAAAACCAATTATAATTTTTCTGAACCGATATCAAATCATCGTAAATTGTGATGAATTCAAGATAATCTGAACCTGAGCGCCACGCAGTGTTCCATGCCTTGCACGCCCAGTTCCCTTCTGCCTCCACGGTTTTCTGCCAGTCCCACTAACTTCACTAATGGTTTTAGTTGAATGGGTTCCCTGCAACATTCACCAAGAGTAGGTCAACAACACCAATTGAATCCTCTACTGCCTTGGCAAGTAACTATAATTTAGAAAGCTTGTAGAATCAGGGGAACAAGAAAAAAGATAGTAAACAAGTAGGAGAATAGGGGGCCCTGATTGATTTGAATGATCCGCAGTAGATCATATTTTGTCTGCAACAATTTTCGTTAGCAAGTAAGGAGATTTTTCCCCCAAAGCATATGAGTTTCTGTGGTCTTCCTATGCCTCAAAATGTTCATCCTGATTCTCTTTTCCCCCAGAGAAGCAATTGACAGAATAGATGAGAAATGGAAAATGATAATGCTCTTAAGCACGGGAAACACAGAGTAAAAAAAGAGTAGCTTGACAATACGTATGCTGTCTATAATTCAAAATTTGGGATTCAAAAGAATCGTGCACAAACCTGCTGTCGTTTTGCTAGCTGCCATCTCACAACACGATGAATAATATCTTTCCTAATTGGCACATCAAAAACATCCCCAGCCAAACACATAAAACCCTTGTCTTCGTTGTGAAAGTTCGTTACTGGAATGACCAGGTCCTGATGGAGCCCTGCCACATACAGTAATATCAAAACGATAGTTACACAAAGTCAGATGATATAGATTCATCCACTGAGAGAAATTTTTCAATATAAATGAGGCAGGGAATTATATGGAGACAAACAATATACCAACTCTATTTAATACTATCAATATGAGGCAATCATCCTAACAAAGGGCAACATATGATGATCTAGAAAGTGTTCCCCCATAGTAGGTGAAATGTAAAACAAGCAACAAACGATTTCAACTATTACTTCTTCGTTGCTTTAAAGCTAAAGGGGAATAAAATAGCAGATTGTACTTAAACCAGCAATGTGGGAATCAAGGAAAAAACATTTCCATGAAGCATGATAGGTAACTGTGTTTTTATTATATTCCTACAGCTTCTAAGTTAGTCATGGAAATATGAGGAACTATAATTCCACTAATCAATATTCTACAATCTTTTTGTGCCAAATAGCTGACCTCAACCTGCTTGGCATTGCGGATAGTAGTTGTTTTTGTGCCAAATACCTAAAAATGCACAAACCTCATTCTCCAGAAAGCTAATGAGGAAAAGTGAAACTTCCCCCAAAAAAAAGCAATCGATGCCAAAGATACTTGTTCTGCAAGATGTGATATCCCATAATGTTCTACTTTACACTATTCTTTATAAACTGAGGGGAATCACTAAAAAAATACAGGTAGGTCCGACACAAGATGGTCGGAACTGGATTATTCACTCAATATGGCTACCCAATTAAACACTCATTGCAATTACAAGTATATAATGATATTACCATGCCATTCCAAGTATAGTTCTTACACGCTTGCCACTCTTTTGGATTAGGTGGAGCATGCTTATCCCAGTGAGCAGAATATACAAAGGAATAGATATTACTATCCTATCCTAAAGTTCTCAAAACACATAGACCATGTAACTAGATAGAACAAGTTTGTGCTTCCCATACTTGGAATTTAAAAGTCAGTGCTTCAGAGATTTGAGAAGAAGCTAGCATGTTGGTAGAAAAGTTTTCTCACAAAGGGGAGCAGATTGGCATTGATTAGTAGCACACCCCAACATATTATTCCTGATGTAGACCATAATATAGTGTCATGGAAAATCAAGTTCAAAGATTGTGTGATCTTTTATGCTAGTTTGTTTTTCTGTTTTATCACCGATTTAAGGTGTTATATATTTTATAGTGTTAATTTTCCAATTACCACATTTTACAACCTTCTCTAAGAATTTCATATTCGCAGGCGTTTTTCCAGTAATTTCATAATTCTTGCATTTCTGCAAGAAACAGATTTGTATGTTGCTTTTGAGGTTGCTTTTGTTGACATGGAGTTCAGTTTCTGCTAGATTTGGGGAATACTTTTTAGAATGGGATTGAGTCTTTTGTGGGAAAGGGAGAATTAAAAAGTATTACATGGCCACTCAAGACCATTCACCGGTAAAACTAGGGGGTGGGGTTTAGAGACAACCAATGAGAGACAAGTGTGAGCTCTAATAGGAGCGACAATTTAACAGCTGTGAACTTAAAGAAAGAAAGAGAATCGTGCAGAGAGGTAGGGGGCAGAAATGACCATTTTCTCATTCACCTAGTTTGTGACAATGTTCTGGAACCTTTTTTTTTTTTAGCGATAACCTTAAAAAAAAGTTACTATAACAAGTTAAATTACACATCAATTGGTTTCAATATGCCAGAATGAAGGGTTCAGAGCTTTGTGTATAGCAAAAGAGTCACATTTCTTCATTTAACTTGACTTTGGACAAAGAGAAAAAACAGAGTAAAGAGGTCTCAAGTGGTCGTGACAACCATCATACAGTCATTTAGAGAAGAGATTAGCTGAGTTGAGATTTGTAGTGAGACAACCATCGATCAGTCAATGATGAGTTGCCATTCCTCTAGCTTAATACTTTAACTCCTTGCACAGCATCATTGGCCTATGCTCATCTACTATCTCCCGTCCTGATGGTCTCGAGGAAACATCATTTTGAAATTCTCTAATGAGACAATTATTTGTCATACGACAAAGGTCCGTTAATCATCAGGGAAACCTAGATATCTGTTGATAAGTTTAGCAACTGGTTCTGCATAACCTGGTTGGTAAGGGATGAGAGATCCTGTATCCATGTCTGCGATAGTCTGGTATAAAGTTTGGGGACGAGCACAGAACAAATGCTTTCTCTCGGCCAGTTCCTCTGCCAGTTCACTTTGATGGTTGTCCATTAGGTCCTCATTGACTACAACTATCAATGGTTTTCCCAGTCGCAATGTCTCAAATATGCTCCCTGAACCTGCATGACTGATAACAAGCGATGATTCCTTCAAGCAGTCAGCTATGCTTGATGAAAATGTAAAATACTCCAGAACTGTAGACCCATTTTCCACGGTCGACTTGGTGGGGATGTATGATCCACGACCAATTTGGATCAGAATATTGGTGTAGCCTTTCCTGAACAGTTCATTCTTAACTTCTGGAGTGTCCGCAGCTCTTACTAGAGCATCAAAGCAAGTTGTCCCGACCGTCACAAAACTACTTTCTTCTCCTTCACAGTACCACCCTCCTCACCCCTTTTGATCTCTTATAAGCACTTCAAATCTGAAATCAGAATGGGAATTAGGGATTTTTCTGGTATGAAAGAGAGGACCAGTATACGTTCTGGAACTTGCTGTTAATCTTTTCAGTATACGTTGGGAATTCCAAGTTTTGTTAAAAACGCTGCTTGGGTGTTGAAAGCAGAGAAGGGGAACAGCACGGGAAGGGACTCCTCAGGGAGTTATGTTGAGACATGAAGGGAACGGAGCTGAAAAACTTTCGAATGGAAGGAAACATCCTTCTGCAAATGCAGATTATTTATGTAACTTTTGTATGCTAATGTTGAACTCACAATACCCAACATGTATGGGAGATTGGACGGCTTTGGTGAAAATAAACCTACTTTATATAGGTATTCTTTACCTATTCTATACATGGTATTCCCCTATTGTAATACAATTCCTTTACTTATCAAAAAGAAAGAAAAACATTTTTGCTTCCCCGTCCCTACCTGTTCTATGTTTGTAGCTGAGACAGAAATAGTTGTTGTTGCTGTTGTTATATCATGTTCTGTGCATACAAACACAGCCAACATTTTCCAACTAAAGCATTCGTCAAGCAGGTTTTAACTATTAATGGTCAGCATATACAACAAAGAATAATAGAATTTCTAGCAGAAGTGCCAGACTACTAGGCAATTAATAAAAATGTCAAATCCTTGTACCTATCTCACGCTCTGGAGTTGAGACACGTTTCTTGGTTAGTAGATCTGATGGAAATGAACCGTCACTGGAATCAGGAGTCAGGGTGGAAGTTGAATATTTTCGACAAGAGAGGAAGAATGATTCGTCCTGCATCGAGAAATTAGGAACTGGTTTACAATACATAATAAACAGGACTCTCTTTGACACTACGAGGTTTCACTATTCGATTCATCTTTGCTCATCTCAAACTCTATCCAAATACAAGGCTGGACAGCTTAACAAGCACCTCTAAGCTAAGATAACATTATACATATAACAAGAGTGCTTAATATACATACAAAGAGACTACTCTAAAGAATATCAGTAACAACATCTCATTGAAATAAACTCAACGAGGGGAAAAAAGAACTCACAATTGCACTTATTTACCTTTCTGAAGACAGAAGATTCCACACAAGGCACATCAACCCCAAGAATACGACCCTTCCCTGTTTCACAAAATTATAAAAAGAAACATGATATGCATCTTAGGATTCTTAGCATCCATATAAGCAGTGAAAATTGTACTGCACAAATAGGGAGATAAACAATTTTTTTGTGTATGTACTGCACAAATAGGGAGATAAACAAATAAGGAGTTTCAAGACCAAGACAGGTTGTTTAATGTAATATGTAGCAGTAACCTTCAATATTCATTGAATTTTTTAATCGGGGTGTGTGTAGAAACATGTATTGTACATTCATAGGATTAGTATATATGCAGTTAAGTTTTAACTCAAACACTCCCACCCCCTAGAATGACCACTCAAGGCTTTTTCCCCCTTGACCCACGTCCACTATAGGCACTTCAACAGGAAGGATGTGAATGGAAATGATCTGTGTGGCAAAGATTTCGCTGGAATAAACAATTATTGGAGAGATCAGAAGCAACAACTTTAATCCATTATTTAAAACTAACTTGAAGTGTAAGATCATGTAGTAACAATTTTAATGAGCCATTAAAATTTAACTCGGAGACTAAAAAACAACATAACACTTGGATGTTGAACATCCAGATACAATAACAAATATAAAAGTATGAAGTTTGATGCCTAAAGCATCGTCAGCAACATCATAACAAGAATAAATATAAGCCCTAAACATCAAACAAAGATTCATAGGCACATCCAGCAGTAAGCCAGCAGATATAGGCACACCACTGCCTTCTGCACTAACTATACATACTTATAATTGCAACAACAAAAAAATGGAAAGATACAATCTTTACAGTAATCCTGCACCCATTATAACAAAAATATAGTGGGTGATGTATGTATTACTCTGCACCCACTAACTTTAAATCTTGGAAGCTAGATTTTACAATAAAGATTTGATTTGAAGAAAACCCAGTAGGGTTTGAGAAAAAGTGAAAAAAGGAATTACCATTAGAAGCAGAAGCTGGAGAACCCAAGCGACCAAGTGAATTTAGAGAAGCAACAGAACGCAAAAGCCTCCTTGAAATGGACAAAGTCATGCTCCAACGAACATTCAATCTTCAGCTGATAGAGAAAAGAATAAGTGGAGTGATTGAGCTTACGAGCCAAAGGAAGAATCGATATGAGTAAAAGGAGGCACAGTGAAATGGACTAAAATTTGCATACTCACAAAAGGCAGTGCTAAACCCTGCGGCTAAATGCCTAAATCCCTACTAACTTTTGTGGAAATAAAATTGTATATTTTGGACCCGTTTGTCTATACATACTTATTATTTTTATTTTCAGAATTTTTAAAAAAAATGTATTTATCCATAAACTTTTGTAAGTTTTTGAAAATTTAAAAATGAGTTTTTAGAAAACCAAAAAGTAGTTTTGACCATTTTTTCAGAAACTTCTGTTTTTCGGCTCGTAAAACTGTAATTTTTTTTCTAGAGAAATGCATATTCAAACATAATTTCAAGTTCTAAATACCATTTTCAACTTCAAGTCAAAAATGAAAAGTTTGCTCAGCATTGTTTACATTAAACTAATTAGTTACATAATGTGAGTCTTTTATGCATTTTTACTTTTTAAAACCGCTTTTAATCATCTATGTTACCACAGTGTTTATGGAATTTATTTAAATAAGTAGCGATGTCACACACTTATTGTTTTTGTATACATTGTGAATCGTGTCACGTGAAACGCACACGCTATTTACAACATGTTTATTATAGTTATTCGAAGTTATGGTCGAGTCGCGTGAAACACACACTTGAATTGGGAGTTATGTACTGCAACTATACCATGGGACCATACACATAGTTGTTTAACCAAAGAATTAGATTCCTTGACCAAAGCTATTTAAGATGAACTCGGGGTATTGATAATCAAGAAAATAATACGATAAATAAAGAAAAATTGAGTAATGAACAATATTGTAGTATGCGAAAAGTAAAGTTGATTGTATTCGAGAATTCAGCCTCTCTCTATGGGTTACATTTTCCCCCTTTTATATAGGGATTTCCTAGTATAACGTTTTGGTTCATGTAATGATTGCTCATTAATGGCTTACATTAATGAGGCGTTACAAAGGATCATCAAAGCATAATTGTAATTGTTGTATAGGAGTTACGTATAAGTCATTATCTGTTGATTCTCGAATCTGTCCGCAGCTTCGTCTGGGTTCATTATGACCGTGTCTCTTCCTCTTCAGTTGGTTTCCCGTGGCTGATGCACTCATGAGTTTATTGATCGTGCCTCTTTATCTCGTACTTTCTTATAAAATTATGTCCATATGTAGCGCTTTCCTTGGTCCACGTAGCTGGCTTAGTTGTTAAGGACTTGCTTACGTGTGAGACTCTTTTTTACCAATACAATAGTCACGATGATTTACTATTAATCGCGCCTAAAGAGAGCTACGATGTTCATGATTTAATTACTTTTCTAAGTTCAAGATCGTGTGTTAAAGTTGAGAGCTATGGAGCCATGTATTGAGTTGGAATAAGTATTGGCAGCTCAAAATTCATCAACTATTAGCCTAAACTCATACGTAGTTGAACCAAACACTACGTTCTGACATTCCATGAAAGTCGAGGTCCATTAGCACACAAATAAAATTCAAATTTTGAAGTACTACAACCACAAATTTTATTTCAACCACCTGATTTTATAGCCAATGATGATAGAATAGAGAAAAATTACATACTCCCTAATCAAATAGCCACTTTATCCCTACTCACAAGTTTAGTTCTCAAATTCATTACCAAAATACTTAAAGAAGCTTGCATTAATTACAGACCAAAGACCTCGTCAATATCTGTATTTCAACACTATTTGAACATAAATCAAAGAAGAATTGATCTAATTGCATGATTGTTCCCACGAAACTTAAATAATACATGTAAATAGGGGTGTAAAATGGGACAGGGCAGGTTAGGGCGGGGCGGGGCGGGGCAAGCCTTGACCTGCTAATATTTTGACCTGCCCTGTCCTCCCCTGCCCTATTTAGCATTTTTTTTTCAAATTTTGCCCCGCTCCGCCCCGCCCTGCCCGTTTAAGCTCTCTTGTATTTTTGAACCTATTTCTGGATTTAGCAGCAACCCCAGATTTTCAATCAAAGTCTATTGACAAGTTTAGTGGTGGCTTATGATATGTTGCCCAAAAACAAGCCAAATAGTCACATCCCTCAGATGTTGTAAAGGCAAATGTACCAGATTCTACATGATCCATGAAGTGATAATTGTTCCCATATGGAGAAGTCACCTACATCATAAAGCTTCCATAACAACAAATGCACAAGATGATTGAAACAGTGGTCGAGCCAGTATTTTCACTAAGAAGAGTTGAAACAAAAAACTAAATAGATTCAACATATTGTGGATATACATAAAATTCTTTCATTTTCTTGCCGAACGAGTGTGACCTTAGTCTAAGTACTCAACATAAAATTCTCAAAATAAACCAAATGGCATTCCATTTGCTATTAATTAAGGTCATACAAACAATTTAAAAGCAAATTTTGCTTATTCTTAGATGTTTGTTAATTTTATAGTTAGGTAAAATGTGAAATGTTGAGAATGATTGCAACTTCGTTTTCCTCTCACAGCCTCTAGAATAATCATTTTGATTCCAATCAGTCTCTGAATTGTGTTTGAAACCATCCAAACAACTACAAAAGGGCCGCAAGTTCTCCTGGTAGGTAGCAAAGGGTCCACAATAAGCATAAACCTCACATTGTGATCTTGGTTGAGACCAGAACAAATTCCACTCATCTGTATTATCCAGAAGAAGAATTCCAAAAGCAAAAACATCAATTTTTTCATCCACAATTCCATGCATGAAATAACTCAAACTCCCCAAACATCATTAATCAAAAACTTCAATCTTGCGTTCTTTTCAATCATAATAATCTGAATAGATATCTTACTAACAAGTACAAAACACTAGCTAAATTTTACATAAATCCAGAATACTTACTTAGACTCAGACCAAACATAACCAAAAGACCAATTCCAAATTCAAAACAAGAATAGTAAATATTAAACAATAGCTATGTAGCAATCCCAAATTGAGAAGAACAAAAGGGATGTAAGCATGTCGAGGGTCTCATAGTTGCGATAAACCGCAGAATCTGGCTCGTCCTCTTCATCAAGCAATGTTGGACATGCAACTTGATCAATTGTTGAAGTCAAAACTAAAAGGAAAAATGCATAGTTCAATATAATGTATCAATATAGTATTAAACAATTGAATACCTATTATGACAATAGTGAGAAAATTACTTACCATTTAAGTCATTCCATAACCACGCGCGAGCACACATTAAAGATTCCAAAGTAGTGGGGTGGAGTCTACTCCGATGAGGGCTAATCAACCTCCCACTAGTGCTAAATCCCGATTCTGAAGCAACAGTAGACTCGGGAATGGCTAAGAGATCACGAGCCATTTTTTACAATGTAGAAAATTTCAATCCATGTGTCTTCCACCAACTCAAATTGTTAGATGAAGGGGTTCGAGGAAGTAGGTCTTCTTCTAAGTACATATCCAACTCTGATCTTTTCTCCATGGTAGCTCCAGTTGAAGCTACAATCTATCAAAGCTCGAAAGTCAATCACCCTGAGTAAAACTAGTGACTTCACTAGAACTAGATGCTAATGAATCATGTGGAGCAGATAATTTACTCTTATAATCTTGAAAGAGATCATAACAATTGGATCGAACTTCTTGAATTTTAGTTGAAGCTTCTTCACCATAAATTAGTGGAAGAAAGAACTCTACCAACCTCATCTTGTACTGTGGATCAAAGATTGCAGCTACTCCCATCAAAATATGCATATCATCCCAATCTTTTTAAATTTCAACAACATCACAGATGTAATAGTGCTAATCACAGAATAAAACTCATTCACCCAAGCTTCCAATTCTAGCTTAATTTCACAAACTTTGGTAAAGTATTGACTAGAAGTTGGATATTGAGTTCCTGAAAATTGTTCAGTGACATGATAAAAAAGTTTGAGCTTATTAGAAACATCTTCTACATTACTCCATTGCTCTTTAGTTGGATACGAGTGATAATTTGTGTCAGTTAGACTCAATTTGTTAAACACCTCTTTGTATTCTATAGTTGTTCTCAACATTAAATATGTTGAGTTCCACCGAGTAGGACAATCATACTCCAACTTCTTATTACAAGAACAGTGAACCAAACGTGCGGCTTCTTCAAACTTCTCAATTCTGCCAGCTGATCCAATCCAATACAAGACACTATCACGCATTTTGCTAATACTATCTCCTATCACCTTTAACCCTTCTTGCACAATCAAATTTAAATATATGTGCGGCACAACGCACATGAAATACTCGACCACTCAACAACAAATCTTTTTTATTAAGTTTTCCATGCAATAAAGTTTTAATCATAGTATTGTTTGTGCTAGCATTATCAACTGTTATAGTTGATATTTTTCGTTCATGATTCCAATCAAACAAACAATTAACCAAAGCACCACACAAGGCATCTTTATCATGTGGGGCAGGGACATAAGCAAATCTCAGAATATGACTTTGAAGCCTCCATGAATCATCAATGAAATGACCAGTAATAGCCATGAACCCTTTTTTCTTACTATTGGAAGTTCACATATCGGTTGTTATTGCAATTCTACTCGTGACTTTCTCCAACAACTTAGCAGTTTGTGATTTAAAATTGTCAAAAAAAATTGTTATGTCATTCTTGATTGTATTTCTAGAAACCATCTTAAACATAGGCTGGAGACTTGCAACAAAGTTCCTAAATCCCACATGATCAACTATAGAGAGTGGATACTCGTGTAAAATAATGGCATGTGCAAGTTGTTGTAACGACCCGGTCCGTCGTTACGTAGTATACGCATCTATTCCTTTATTTCTGTCTTGTAGTAGCGCATTTAGACTGTTCATGGAGTATTGGGGTTGGTTGGTTCGGGTTCGGAGTGAAAATAGAGTGGATTGAGACACTTAGTCTCTAACAAGAGTTTTAGAGTTGGAAAAGTCAACCCGGAGTTGACTTATTGGTAAACGAACTCGGAATGCGGATTTTATGGTTCGGATAATTTCGTTAGGTGATTTGGGACTTAGGAGTGTGTTCAGAATATTTTTAGGGTGCCCGGTGTAGAATTAGGCTTGAATTGGCGAAATTAGTATTTTGGCAAATTCCGGTTGATAGGAGAGATTTTGATCCGAGGGTCGGAATGGGATTCCAAGAATTGCTGTAGCTTCATTAGGTTATTTTGGACTTGCCCGCAAAATTTCAAGTCATATGGAGATGGTTAGGGCTTGGGTTTAAGAGAGGAAGAATGGGGGAATTGGAGGACCATTTGAGGTCTGATTTTCGTGTTCTTGGTATGGTCAGACTCGGGAAAGGACAAGGGACCTAGTGTTGTGAAAATTTCTGACTTTC